>VFFE01008529.1:1548249-1592159 GCA_008921705.1 Burhinus oedicnemus | reverse complement strand
TGTATAAAACCCCCCCCCCCCCCCCACGCTGGCGCACTATTTTTAAGGCCCTTTAAATTCGCGTACTAAATAAACGAGGGAATGACCGCGTTCATGAGAGGTATGAAACAAATGTGGTTATTTATAGTGCAGTTTGACAAGATTGAGACCTTTGTATGCTGTGTTGTGTTTGGGAGAGAGGCTAATATGGCAGATCTGCTGTAGGAACCTTTAGTAGTGCAGATGGTGGGATTTGTGCCTGCCGCTAAGCCCAGAGATTGAATGGAACGTCGTGGGTCAAAATTAATAAAAATATACATCTCCTGAATAGCAAATACCTCTGAGCTGATGAATGTGATTATACTTTTAACGCTTGTAAGTGCTGAAATAAAAATTCATCATGGCTTGTTTTATAGAAATGCTGAAAGTCATAGGTAATATGCAAAAGTAGAAATGCTTGCGGGTGAGAAAAATGACAAGCTGGGAGGAATGTGGAACACGTTCAATGGTATGTGGATGACTTGACACTTTTTTCACTTTATAATTTGATTAACTGAGAAGTTGGATGCAAGTATTTTGGCTGTGGATATGCAATTGAATAAAAAGAAATGGCATTCAGAATGTAATTTCCCTAGCAAGCTTTCTTTTACAAAGATTTTTTTTTTTAGTACATTGCCCAATGTTTTGTTCAGGTCCATATGAGGCTGACTCAGAAGTATCCAAGTTCTAGCCTCCATCAACAGCATATTAATTTCTGTGGACTTTCCTAAGGAAATAGCAACAGGTCTCAAGGGCAGGAGCAGTGAGCTATTTTCTTCATTTGATAGTTGATTATAAACTTGTGTGTTTATAATCAAGAACATAGTACCATTTTGCTGGAATATTTTTTTATTAATAGTCTATTTAATTTTTTTAACCTATTTGAGGAGTGATATAAATGGTGGCTGTATCAGTAAATATTTCAGGTGTGATTATTAACACAAAACCAAATGATTTCCTCAGAGTAGGTGGTGGAACATTATTCAGGGCAATGTCTGAAGATGCTGACAGCATTGAAAACAGTCTTTTAAAAGTCAGAATTTAATGCATGTATATGAAAGAAGAATGGAAATTAAAAATAATTTCTGAGGCGAATTAACTTCTGGACTTGCACATGCTGTTGCTCACAGCAAGCCCTAGCTCCAGAAGGAAACAGCAGATAGTAAGTAGCTATGAGATAAAAAGAACATCCTTGCAACAGAAGGGTGTGTCGTGATTCAAAGTGTCAGTTCGTTAAATTAGAACTATTTGAAAACTGAGAACAACCCGTGGTATGATATCTAAACAATCTTATTTAGCTATAGAAAATAGGCAAAAATGTTTGAAGCCTCAAGAAAGAAGATAAAGCTTGCAACTAGCTGCCCCGTAGATCTAATGGATGCTGTGTTGTAATACCAGAGAAGAGAGTCATTTTATGCGTACTGATGGAGACATAAAGGGACCTCTTCTCAGCAGTGACCATATCATGACATACCTAATACATATTCTCATTTGTGTTTTTCTGTATATCCTGCTAGGTGGATAGAGAAATCTGTCAGCATTAGTGAAGACAATGTAAATCTCCGTCAAGATCAGACAGAGAGGGAGAGGAGTGGTATTTAGTCGTGGCTTGCGTTCCAGAGCTCTGGCTGCAGGCCAGGGCTCCTCATAATCCTTAAGTAGTGTGATATTTCTGCTAAAATAATCAGCAGTGAAGTGCAGTCAGTACCAGTACCAGTGCCGCTGGTTCCATTCACCAGTAGGGTTCAGCACTAATGCCATGCAGAAAAGAGCTGACAAAGCTTTAAGACTGGCGGTTTTTCACAAGACCTTGCTATATGGTTGGAAGTTTTGCTTAGCTTCTTGGAGGGGAGAAAGAAAACTGACTTACAGAAAAAAACTGCTGTCACGTCAGCAGCCTGATGTGAAGTAACTGTGCAGCTGTCTCTCAGATGAACTGCAAAGGTTGAGGAATCTGGGGTCTTTCTGTTCAGCAACTCACAGGTCAAACTCAGTTAATCATTGATGTGTGGAAGCTCTGACTGCTTCCTTGCTTGAAGCATCTTCTAAACTCGTCAGTTCTGCTGTGGGTCCCAGCACTCCAACTGCTACCAAAGCAGGGGAAGAGCTGGAGGAGAGTAAAGGATTCTTAGGTCAATAGTTACATATATTCTGAACAACAGTCTGAAACTTTGGCTGCGTGTCTGTATTGAATTTAGTTCAGTCCAGAAGAAACAACAGAAAAAGGATAACTCTTCACCACTGTTGTAGTTTCTGCTGTTTTAAAATTATTATTTGTATGTGTTCTTTTGGTTTAGAACAATTTCTCTCCCTTCTTTGCCTTTTTTTCTGTATCAGTCTAAGTCCATCCCAAATCTGCCTGGTTTTCCCCAAGCTGCCAAAACCTGATTTTCAGTGCCCCACCCTCCCAGGTTAATAACACAGTCTGTTCTCTGTACCCCACAAGATTCCCCTTCCTAACCTCAAAGCTGACCTGCTCCCATCCAACCGAATGGCATCCAGAACCTTTACCTTGTCCTTATGATAAAGTCTTTGCTGTCTTGAGAGAAGGTGAGCTTTGAGGAATGCTGTCCTGCATGATGCACAGCTGCTTAGACATGTACTTTCGTGCAGGGAGAACCTGGGGTCCAGAATGGCAGAAGTACAAATTTTTGTAGCTGTCCCTTTCATGCTGTCCTGCCATCGCCCTAACTTCTCTCTGAAGATGTCCCTTTTAGTTTCTGGTGACATAAAAAGATGAGAATACAACTTAATTTGGTAGAACAAGAGCCTGATATGTGTATCTTTTGTTAAAACACAGTATCAGATTTTGCTAGAACAGGACATTACGCATATTGTTGCATGCTTTCTAAGCCTTCTACCTGCTTGTGAGAAGTGGCTGTGTTGATCACAGGGGAAGAGAAGTTGAGGACAAAGAGCACGCATATGTTCCCATGTGTATCTTTCACATTAGTGAGTCAGTCTGGTGTCTCCTAGTATAGAAGGTGGGGTTAGATTTATTAGTGGGGTTTGTGTAAATACAGGCTAGTTTGGCTGGCTGTTTTTATTAGTGGGGTTTGTGTAAATACAGGCTAGTTTGGCTGGCTGTTTTTATGCTGATGGAGTAAATACAGCTAAGGTTTGGAGAACATTTCTCAGAGAGCAGCAAAGCTGTTAGCTGAGGAGTGCCGCTCAAGCTCTTCTCAAATCTGAGTGCAAGGGCTCAAAGATCCTTCGGAAGATGCCAGTGGAGGGGAGGAAGAGGAGCTGTCCCAGTTAAGTCCGTGAGCACTGGGAGAACAACCGGAGGCTTTCAGCCTGTGTGCACAGCAAAGCCTGGCAGTATTCTCTCAGCCCAGAGTAACGGAGCTGGATGGCACTTAGAGCTGTCAAGGGAAGATCAAAGTTTAGGTGGAAGGAAACAAGTGGGTGGCTTTATTTTTATACCTTTTCTATTCTTTCTTGGATTAAAGGTGAAACAACCATTTGCTTTGAAAAAGTTGTTTGTGAGTTAATCAGTCAGACACTTTGAAGGAAGAAGCTTGTTCAACCCTACTGTCCTAATGTGGATGGTGAACCGGTACAGTGCGTGCAGAGCTGAGTTTCGGAGTGGATGAACTGAGTGGTGGCAACCAGAGATGGGTGAAGGTGCCAAAATTCCAAGTGATGGAGTCAGGGCAGAGATGGGCTCGGAGCACAGACACTCCTTGATCATAATGTGTGCTTAATTTTATGGCTAGGAATAGGCCTGTTGAGATGAACAGAACTATTTTTAGGTCTAAATTAAGCATGTACATGGTTTTGAAGTAAAACTTAGTCCTTGATGTAAACTTAAAGGACATTAAACCCAGCAGCATGAAATTGGTATAATTTCTGGTGGGATTTGTGTGTAAATTAAGGTGAGGATGACAGGAGGAGGAAACAAAGAACAGCTGGAAAAGGGAGATGAACCATGCAGAATGGTAACATACAGAACGATACGGGTTAGATAAGGAGACCTTCTGATGCTGCTAAATTCGTGCTCTGAGAAACTGCACTTTTAGCCCCTCTTAACGTTAGGGAAAAAACCTAGCATTCTGACTTCTAGTTAACTGTTTTCATTTAGTATTAACTGTTTTTCTTTAGAAATAACAAACACAGACATTGGAGTATTTATGCTGTTGACCTTGCAAGGTGTGTATTTTGTTAAAACAAGATGAATGCCAAGAAGCTTTGCATTTATGTTAAATACATTCCAGCAGTACAGTCTTTGTTGAAGTATGACAGAGTATCAACCTGTTTTTTTCAAATACTGTTCAGTCCTTAGAGTAAGCATGCAAAATAATATTTTATACATTATACATTTATATAATACATGATATTTATTCCTGTTTGAGGCTGTAGTGCCTTGTAGGTCTGGGGTAGAAGAGTCAATGGTGGTAGTCCAGATGAAACTTCTCTTCCTTGAAAAGTTAATTTAAATGAGGGTGACTTTGTTGTATTTTTACATGCATTTTATTTAACTGCATTTTTTTAAAAAGAGTTCTGAGAAAACACAATTGAGAAATACAGTTAGAAAAGTATGTGGCTAATAGGTCATCATCTGTGCAGTAGCTCAGTTCTCCTGTTTTCAACTAAGAATGGAGTTTTCTTAGGCTTTCTTATCCTGAGATTATTATGTATGCCACTAAAGGACAAGAACACTAAAAGCTAAAAACTCAATTTTTATGTGTTTTCGGACTACACACCATTGTAGTTATGAATGGACTCAGTCTTCCCTGCAGTTGCTGAACTATTTTTCATTGTTACAGTTAAGGAGAAAAAATTTGTAATAGTTTGTCAAAGAAGAGGAGATCGTTTTGATTTCTGACAGATGCAAAACTGTAACAATACTGTGTTTCGCAGTCTGTGTTGCTAAGGTGGAAAAATGCTTTCTGAAGCTGCTATCTCATACAGTGCAATGCATTTATGTTCATCTTAAAGATGGTTGTTCTCTTGCTTGTTTGTGAAACAAAAAATAATTGAAAAGGAGTTGTCGTGTAATTGAAATGAGGCATGCAAATTCTGGATTTTCATGGCCCTTTTTCCCACACCTCCCATGCACAAACACACACAGAGGTTTATAAAAAAGCTTTTTAAAAAACATTGTTCTACACATCTAGAATGCTGTTTATGATGATTTCTTCTAATAGTGTCTTTAAAACCTGCACTATTGGATTCTCTTGCTAAATTTGGCATCCTTGGAACTGCTAATGTTGCCACAGAGTTCATTTGTCAAAAGATGCAGAAGTTCCAAAAAAGTAAATGTATGCAGACACATGGTTTCTGCAGTTCCCTTGTTTTTACAGTTTTCCAGTTACTGCAGAAACAGTTTTTCCCACTCAGACATTTGCAAATTGGTTGCATTTTAAACACTTGCTTAGTTCAAAATTAATTTCCATCTTGAAATTTTTTTAAAGTTTGGGTTTTTTTAATCCTGAAATTTCCCTTCATTTTTGACAAGGTGAAGCACTGCTAGATACTCAGTTTGAAAGTATTTTTACAAGGACAAATAAAGGACAAAGTTTAATGAAAACTCATGAGAAAAATACTGCTATTTTTGATCATGTTTGTAGATGAACAAAGACAAGAAATACTGTTGGCACAGTAAACAGATGCCATTTATTAAATACTTGTTCAAATATAATTACAAATGTTTTGTAAGGAGTTCTTAGGACCACTCATGTTGTTTTTAATAGGTCTTTTCATGGGAAACTCTCAGAAGACTGAGGGTAAACTAGTCTCATGGTATTTAAACACAGACAATTATAGGCCTGTCAGCTTCTCATCAGTCTCGCACAAAGTAATGTAACAGCTGAAACCAGGTTCAATTAATGAGGAGTTAAAACATGGTAATACAACAAATGCCAATCTGTGTTTTCATAGACTATATTTTGCAAAATGAAATTGATAGATGAATGCAATTATTGGATTTTGTTACTAAAACTACTAATATGTAATAACAGTAACGGTAGTAGATGCTGGGTATAACAGGGTTGTGCGTAACTTGGTTCCATTTGATATTTTAAGAATTGAAAATGATACAATATCAATGTGGCAAACATTAGGTATTCCTGGCTGGCTGACAGGTCTTAAAATGCAATCATGAATTGTGAATCATCATCTGGTTTTTTTAGTGGGATGCTGTAAGGATTGTTGCTCATGTCTGCTATCTGACACGTTTATCAGCGATCAGTCAGTTGAGTGCTGCTAGCTTTTTCAGGTGACAGCAATTTCTGGGGTGTTATTTAATGAAAAAGTCTGGTTGGTAACGGCCCGTGATCGCTTCACAAACTATACCCAAGGCAACAACTCTGTGTTAGTAGCCAAATTCAAAGTCTTCCACCTATGAACAAGAAAGATGACCTTTTTTTTTTTTTTTCAAATGTGCAGGTGTCTTAGCAAGCCCTGACTTCAACTGTCGTGAAGGTCAGAAAAGTTCAGCTGAGTTCTTTCTGTGATAATAGCATTGAAATAGGCTAGTGTGATGCACATGCGCCTGCCCATGAGACAGACACAGGCTAGAATAAATGTGCATTTTTGAGTGTAGTTACTCATTAGATGATTTAGCAAGAGTCGTAAAGCAACTTTAAAATCAGGACTGGCTTTTTTCCAAGCAGTGTATTTAGTACTATTATGTTTGTTGGACCTGAAATAGTAAGGCCCAATGTAGAGGAAACATGCTAGGTAGGTCATGGCAGATGATCAGTATGTCTGTTCTGATGTTAAGGTATGAAATACTGGTGTTACTGACAGTTCATTTTTAATAGGGTTCCAGCACCTACATAACTATTTCTTTTCCTTTCAGAACTCGTCTGTTCCTTAAGCAAAGGAACTGTCCAGATACCATCGTTCCATGGAACGGAAATATTGGTGATTTAGTCCAGGTTCCCTAAAGGACTGTAAAATGGAGCCAATAACATTCAAAGTTAAAAAGTGTCAAACACCTAGTGATTTCTCAGCAAGTTTCAGTCTCCAGCTCATTGGTTCTCTGCCAGTGCATTCCCTAACCACCATGTCAATGCTGCCTTGGATTGTGGCAGAGATCCGGATGCTCAGTACAAAGTCTTCCAAAGAAGAACCTAACGTCAGCCAAGTCCGACTTTATGTTTCACCAGCGAGTCTGCGATGTGAACCAGACACAGGGAAAGTCCAGCAGTGGGATCCTTTGATTTGTTCAAGTTTGTTTGAATACAAGCCGCAGCATGTCCACAAACTGATTCACAACAGCCATGATCCAAGCTACTTTGCTTGTCTGATAAAGGATGGAGCAGCAAATCAGCGAAGTATCTGCTATGTATTTAAAGCTGATGATCAGACAAAAGTAAGTAAAAGGAAAAAAACATAAAGCAAGCAGCCCTTATATTGCAGAATTTGTTCTTCTACTGTCATGTGTTTTATAGAGTATGATGAAAATGTGGAAGAGTGGATGCTACTTCTTTTAAAATGGAGTTGCTTTTGTGCTGTTTGAAACTTTTCACTACAGTGTAAAATCTTAAGTTTATGTTTACAATTAGAGACTGGATCTCACTACAACTTACTGACAAGTGTCACTTTACTTGATGTTAACGGTTGAGTTGAATTTGAACTATGAAGTGAAAGGTGTGTAAATCTCCTACAGGATCAGAGCCTGAATTTCATCGGCTTAAAAAACACTTTAGTTTGGGATATGGGCTGAAATCTTGGCCCTCAAGTCAGTGAGAGTTTTTCTGTTGATGTCACTAGGGCTAGGATTTCACCCTTGAGTAACTGTGAACTTTATCTAATCCTATGGTCAGACCTCTCAAATTTCTGTTTTCCTGAGTTGAGACCTATGTGACTGGGAAATAGAGACACCTCCTGTCTCAGAAGGAGAAGGGGGGTAGGGTGGAGCATATGTAGCATACCTCCAACTACAGGACACCGCGGAAACCTTTTCCAAGCTCTGTAATCTACAGAACCTGGCATGTGATGTTGGAGAATGGGAGGCGCCAGAGTGCAGTGCTGCAACTCTGTGACGTGCAGGCTTGCTGCTGCATGCTGTGAGGCAGGAATTGGGGTCTGCGCATCTCACACTGTGGGTGATACCTGGCTCAGTCTGCATTTCCTAGGAGCAGGTTGTGTCTTTGCTGAAAAGGTAGAAGCATTAAAAATAGTTGATCTCTTCTTTTGTTGGAGAGTAATGTGAGTCAATAACTCTCGTGAATGAGTAAGATGAGTAGGATTTGGCACAAAACTATTGTGATCTACTGGGGACAAAACAGTGACATATTCTTCACCTCTTGAGTGTAGGCTCCAGTTATAATGCTGGAAAACAGCATCTTGCTACATGCTGCTTGCTTGACTCATAGGAGATGTCCTGCTGAAGCACCTTGGAGTTATTATGTGAAGATACACTGCACATGGGATTTATGCCAACCTGCTCAATAACAAAATGTTGTACAGTTCCAGATCTGTGGTCTCAAGCTTAGAGCTCAAAACATATGGAAACAGCTTTAGTTAAATCCCCCCAGATAAAAAACCAGTTCCGGTAAATTAGGAGGCAAATACGTTGTAAATCATAAGCATTCAAGTGGGAAATCCTGTCAAGTTAAAATGTAGACATTTATTTATATATATAAGGGAGCAGAAATAAGTAATAGATGTTTCAGGACTTGGCATTGAATAGAGGCTGGTAAATGCAGGTTGCAGTTTGCTTATGCACTTATTTTTGTGGCTTGTGATTTTACAATATTATGGTTAGTATGCAACACTGATCACCTCCAGTACATTTTCTTTTGCAAGAAAAGATTGAAGTACTTTTTCCTCGTGTTTGATCAAATTCCTAGACACGCTTGAAATGTAAGAGAACAAAATAAATCTGTAGTTAAATTTGCAGCTGTGTCTACTTGTTTTTGGAGACAATGCCTAGAATTTCTGGATGCCTATTTTAGCTACTTAGCCCCAGATTCACACAACTATCTGTCCTTTCAAAAGCTATCCTCCACCTCAAAAGGAAATGGAATTCTTGTCTGTTAACTTGCTTTGATTGGAAGAGTTGTTTCTCTTGACTTTTTTGCAAGCTAGGTTCCTAATTAGGAGGTAGACATCTAATCAGCATTTGTGGACCTATGTTTTAACAAAAGGGTAATGGAAATGCCAAGTGTTCTTATAGTAGAAAGTGAAGCCCTGCCTGTTTTATTGAAATTCACTGTGATTGCTGATTAGTGTACCTTTTAAGTAAGTCCCTTATGCTTTATAGGGTGTTGTTACTCTGCCCTGGATATTGTCATATTGCTTTGTAGTTAATTGGCATTTGTGTATTTATCAAGAGGAGTGAACCGTTACCTGTTTTGCAGATACCCAGCTTGAAAGCATGGGAGTGCACCGTATACCTTTTGTTACAGATTGAGGGAGCTGTTTGTCAAAAGTGAGTGAGTTGGGATGAAGAATTTAGCACTATGTTGCTGCAGCTTATGTTCCACTTTAGAATAAATTAATTATAGGATTATAGAATCATAGAATCATTTAGGTTGGAAAAGACCTTTAAGATCATTGAGTACAACAGTTAACCTAGCACTGCCAAGGCCACCATTAAACCATGTCCCTAAGCGCCACATCTACACATCTTTTAAATACCTCCAGGGATGGTGACTCAACTGCTTCCCTGGGCAGCCTGTTCCAATACTTGACAATCCTTTCTGTGAAGAAATCTTTCCTAATATCCAATCTAAACCTCCCCTGGTGTAACTTGAGGCCATTTCCTCTTGTCCTATCGCTTGGTACTTGGGAGAAGAGACTGACCCCCACCTGGCTACAACCTCCTTTCAGGTAGTTGTAGAGAATGATAAGGTCTCCCCCCAGTCTCCTTTTCTCCAGACTAAACAACCCCAGTTCCCTCAGCTGCTCCTCGTAAGATGGCTCCTCTAGACCCCTCACCAGCTTCGTTGCCCTTCTCTGGACATGCTCCAGCACTTTCTTGTACTGAGAGGTCCAACCAAAACTGAACACGGTACTTGAGGTCTTCTGGCCCCCCATGGTTACTAATTACAATAATAATGGAAACTGCAAGAGCCACCTTTCTTTGTATCTGCATAGAAAAATCTGTAGTAGGGCTATATGTGACAATTAGGTCAGGTCTGACTGAGGATTTGAAGTAGAAGGTACTTTGTGGCGTTGATTATATCCCTACCTTAGGATAAGTAGAATAAAAGAGAGCAGAAGGATGTCTGTGGGAGTAGACTAGGAAGATTAGTATGTTAAGATGAAAGCAGGTGAGTAGAAGACTAAACAGTGAAGGCCTTTGAAGAGGAGGAGAAGAAACTTGAACTTCATGCAGACAGAGGAATAACACTGGAGGTGGTAGGAAGTACAGAAAACCAGGAATGGTTAGGCTTTTCACATCAACATTGCAGATAGACTGCAGGCCATTAACTGTAGTTGAACTCCTTCATGGACACAAATTGAGCAAGAACATATACATGCTTAGCAAGGGATGATCTTGCTGTTTAATAAGAAAGTATTTTGTTAATGGGAGGTGATTTTTTGCTGGGTAATATTTAGCTAAAATCTAGAATTGGTGGGGGTGTGGCAATGCATGCAATGCTTTTCCTGGATAGGAATACAGGGTTAGGTTGATTGTTGCTTCAGTACCAACGTAGACACTTTAGAGAAGAAATCAGTAGACAAGTAATTAATAATAATGTCAGGATTCTTTGCAAGGAATTCTTTGTTCTGCTTCTCTTTAGAAATGAAAGAAAAGGCAGTGCCCTATTGTGGTCTTTGTCTTCACTCTGTAGGATCTTGTATAATTATTTCCATTGCATCATCATGGCAGTATACAGCTTGCTTTCCCTGCTGGTACAGCAGTAAATAGAGAAGGATGAAAGAAGCAAACTGCTCCTTGGCACATTACTTGAAAACAAGTACATGCATATAGAGATCATTTCACTCCACTTAGTACTAAAAGGATGGGTTTACACTGCCTAAGGAGAGCTTCTCTTAGGGATTAGATTTCACTTTCTAAGCAGATCTGTCAGATATGGGTCTGGAGCCTTCCTGCCTCCTTCATGTATAACCTTAGCAAGGTTCC
This sequence comes from Burhinus oedicnemus, assembly GCA_008921705.1. Classification (NCBI taxonomy): domain Eukaryota; kingdom Metazoa; phylum Chordata; class Aves; order Charadriiformes; family Burhinidae; genus Burhinus; species Burhinus oedicnemus. The sequence goes on along the minus strand of VFFE01008529.1, from coordinate 1,581,094 downwards.
ACTAGTTACAGATATTGGAGTTTCTTATCCAGTCACCCTCATTCTGTGGACGTTCTGATGGGGCCTCGTGATTGAGTAATTGCTGCCTGAGGGTGGGGCTGAAGTATTTATGCATATTCTTTGTAGGTGCTCAGGAATGGAGCTGGATTCAATTACACTGCCTGCAGGGAGCTTATGAAGACTACTGATAGGTCATAGATGGGAATTATACATACTGTGTTGAGTAATGGTTGTGGAAGCTGAGGAAAAATTAACTCTCCTGTAAATCTGTGCTTTCAGAATAGTACCTTCATCATAAGAATGCAGCCTTGTTGAACAGCTTGGCCATAGTGCTTGGGTACTGTAGGAGTGTGATGGCTGAAATGAAAACATACATGCTTCCAGCCTACGTATCTTCCCAGTGGCCTCTAGTCTGACATTTGCTGCGTTCCACAGAAATGCGATGCTATTGACATCATTGTTGTTGCTGAAAACTATATACATTAAGATTTATTGGGATTTTTATCCTACACTTGAGATGTGGTAGTTTGAAAGTGTTTGGAACTGTAGGTGAGGTGCGCTGCTTCCTTTATGAGCTCATTCTCCAAACAGGTGTCTTTCTGTAGGACACCTTGCTTTAGTGCCTCACTCACTCCAAGGAATGAAAGAGATAATGAGAAGCTAAAAGCATACTGTCACAGGATAACTCTCTCTGGCAGATAAAGAGTAGCCAAAACATTGCAGAGGAAGAGTAATTTCTGTTTTTATTTTCAGTTTGGAAAAGTAATTCCACATGCCATTATGTTGATCTTTCTTTGGTGTATCAAATGATTTGTTTTACTTAGGTATGTTTAATCTTATTTGATGGATGTCTTGGCTGGCAAACAGAATACTGGTCACCAGTTTATCTAATAATGCCCTGGGCATTAGATTCCAGGCAGGTTAAGGTTGTAGTGTCCTTTATTATGCTTTTATATTTATTGTAAATAAAGAATAACAGTTCTAAACTTAATGGTTTCACAGAAGTCTGAGTCAAAGAGGACATTCAGTACCTCAGCCTTTTCCATGTCCTGTGCACTGTTCAGCAGCGGGCCCACATTTTCCCTGGTCTTCCTTTTGTCATTTATGTAGTTGTAGAAGCTGCTCTTGTCATCTTTGACATCCCTTGCCAGATTCAACTCCAGGTGGGCTTTGGGTTTCCTAAGCATCTCTCTGCATGCTTGGACAGTGTATATATATTCCTCTCAGGTTACCTGTCCCTGCTTCCACCCTCTATATTCTCCCTTTTTGTGTTTGAGTTTTGCCAGGAGCTCATCCATGCAGGCGTTTTTACCTGACTTCCTGGTCATTTGGATGGACTGCTCTTGAGCTTGAAGGAGGTCATCTTTGAATAACAACCAGTTTTCTTGGACCGTCTTCCCTCCAGGGCCTTTATTCCATGGTACTTTTTCAAGTAGATCTCTGAAGAGGCCAAAATCTGCTCTTCTGAAGTCCAGGGTTGTGATCTTGCTTTTTGCCCTGCTTCTCAGGATCCTGAACTCCACCATCTCATGGTCACTGCAGCCGAGGCTGCTTTCGACCTTCATATCCCCAACAAGCCCTTCTATGTTGGTAAGTATGAGGTCCAGCAGAGCACCTCTCCTCATGACCTCCTCCATCACTCGGGTTGGCAAGTTGGCATCGATGCTTCCCAGGAACTTGCTGAATTGATTATGCCTTGCTGTGTTGTTCTTCCAGCAGATACTTGGGTGGTTGAAGTCCCCAATCAGGACCAGGGTCTGCAAATGTGAGGCTAATTCTAGCTGTCTGTAGAGTGCCTCATCCACCTGTTCTTCCTGGTCACAGGGTAAAATAATTCCTGTATGCAGAGTAAAAGTCAGCAGGCAGCACTATCACCTTTTTTTAGTAAAGCAGATACTCAGAATGTTTCCAAGTTTCTCCTTTTTTCCTTCTGTGATATGAACTGGAGGTTTAGAGGATTTGAGGGAGAGCCTAGAAACTTGAGCCTCATGTCTTGTAAGGAGAAATATTTCTGCAACATTATCAATGATCGATGCAGAACTGGAGTATGAAGAAATGTAAAAAGTTCAGTTCAAATTTTGAAAGGGTTAAGTGTAGTTCTTTTTTCTTTTTTTTTTTCCCCCCCAAGAGTCTGGACACAAGTTGTCATAACAGCCTGTAATATATGCTTGTGTTTACCAGAGCTGTTAATGCTATAATGGCAAAACACTGGATAGAACTGTTCTTTCCTATTTTACAGAGAAATGTTGCTCGTGATTTAATCAGGATCACAGCTGCACAAGACATGCACAAGTCTGCTTGCTTCTTCTGAATCTTCGTTCTCTAGTCTCATAAATCAGGGACAGCTTTTGACCCAGAAACTGGGCTTCTGGCAGCTGCAGGAATGTTGCCATGAGAGTTGCAGTGCCCTTCCTTATGGTTGCAGTGGACTGGGACACCTGCTCGAGACCTGAGCCTGCTCAGTGACTTCGCTTGTGCCAAATCTGCCTCATAGCAGACATAGTTAAGCCCCTTCTCCTTACACTGAGGAACTTTTTAAAACGTAGCACTTGCCCTGTTGTTGAGCTGTTTGGTTGCAGCAGTGATCTTTCCTTCTGTCAGAGGTCTTCATTTTTTTGGTCCACCAATTGCTTTAACAGTTACTACGTTTTTAAACAACCTTCACCTACTTTTACGAGTTACAATAGCTTATGCACTTAAGTAGATCATGCTGTATTACCTGGAATGCAGTACTCTGTTACACGTTGTTTGTGATCTGATTATGTGCTGGAGAAGCTGGTTTCAGATAATCAACACTTAGCTCTGTGAGGCTGCACAGAGCTGATGTGAGTGAACTTCACATTATTCATCTATAAAAGGAATGGCAGAGGCCCAGTGAACTCCAAAGCAGTTGTTGCGAGGCTTAGCTTCGTGACTGAGGATTCTTACACAACTTGTTTTTATATTAGACTCTAAGATATAACTTCACTAAGTATCTCATTTTTAATAGCACCATTTCCCTTTTTTAAAAGAATTCAGGCAAGATAATTTTAAAGATAGAGGTGTTCTTTTTCTACTGTATTTTACTGCTTGAGGAGTCTAGGGAGATTAAAATGTGGTTCTTGTTTTGCAAAAAGTGTAAAACACTGAAACAAAAAGAGGTAACTAGACTTATTTCAGTGCAACTGAGAGCTTAATTTGGCTGTTTTCTGCCTCATGTTCATACGCACCTTTGGTTTTTTTTAATTGCATCTATGTAATTGCAAACTGCTAGCACTGCGTTTTGGTTTAGGAAGTCTCTCCTATCTCCCAAATGCTAACTGGAGAAATTAATGTGAAAAAAAAGAAGGAAAAAAATCCAACGGAACAAATGAAAAATCAAATATGTATTTGCGCACATATAGTCCAGTATATAAAGTAGATCAAAGTTTAGCTGTGTAAATCTGTTTAATAGAGTGTCCTATGTAATGCAAACAGCCATCTGTGCTTCAGACACTCTCACAAGTAATCAGACTTTATGCGCATGTTGAGCCTAGAGCATAACTGTGACTACACTAGCTCTAGCCTGGGATCTGTTCAAAGGATTCATGTATGTGAACTCTTCTTTCAGAGAGCTTTAGTGGTCAATGACCATGTTCCTAGCAGCATTATCCCAAGCCTTTATGGGGCTCTTGTCAGACCCTAGAGTGACTTTGTGACATCCTGGCTCAGCTAGGCGCTCCTGTGTTCACCCTCATTTTATGAGAAATATCGTATGATTTCCCTCAACCTCATGTGTGATTGCCACACAGAGGAAGTCATTTGTGCAATACCAGTGCCATTTCCTGACTTAAAGTCAGAGATAATGTCTTACCAAGGAAGATGAACTTAATCACATGGTTTGTAAAAAGAGATGCCTATTCCCACTCTTACAGCAGCACCAACATAAAAATATTTTCTTGTAATTTCTTCAGTCTCCTAAACCATATAGAAATTTCTGTTACAGAATCACTAATGCGAACTCTTACTGTGACTTCAACAGTATAGTTTTCTGTATTAGATGACATTGTTAGGGTATTTTACAACTTAAATAATACTGAAACTGTGTTACTTGTGCACTTTGTTTTAGAGCCAGAGTTCATGCCAAAATTATTTATTGTTCCTTCACTTTTTCTGTTGGGGATTGTAGCAGAAATACAAAACAGTGGAACTGAGGCTAAAACGTAATTAGTGGGTTTGTGATGGCTTCTCATCTTGACTACTAACCATTCGTTTTGTCTTAAAAGGTCTGATGCTTGTGGCCTGTGAAGTCCAGTACAGGTAATTGGAGCCACAATATCCAAGCATCCTCCAGAGTTACAGTAGAGTTTCCTTCAGAAAATTCCTCTTCCCATAGAGAAGACCTTCCTTATGTATCTCCAAAAAGAAGCTTGCTCTTAACATCTTAACCTAGTCTTGAGTCCAGCTTTTGGTGGCCTTTCACTCCCGTGGTTGCTGACTTTCTCGTATCACTGTGGTATCACTCAGTGAGTCAGTTCAGAGCAATTTTAATATTCCAAAAGGAAAAGTGATACAGTTTTAATTAAATTAGCATCCTAACCTGATCACAAAACAGTTTCATGAGCACCTTTGTGAGAGTCAGGGAGAAGCAAGGCCACACCACCTAGAGCCAGAGAGAAGGCTGGACCTCAGATCCCCTATTCAGTCAGTCTTAAACTGCCACAGGGTTTTAGTTCAAGTGTAATAATGACACAGTGAGGAGATCTAATAGCTGTCCTCTGTCAAAAGAGGCAGTTCTGTTATTCTTTTCTCTTCTGATCCATCCCTTGATGTACATTCTCAGTGTTTTCCCTTGTGCTGGCATTGATGTTTGTCCAGCTCTGCATTGAGCTGCTTTAGAGTCTAAGGTAAATGCATTCTCCTCCAAACCAACTCAGTGCACCTCATTACATCACCTTTGGTGTTCTGTCAAATTCCAAGTTGGTGGCATAAACTTGGAAACTAAAGTGAGAACATAAAGTAATTTGGGACAAATTTTTGCAGGTACTTTCGCAAGCAGATGGTGGAAGTAGAGTGCAGCATCAGAGGTACTCCAAAGGGATTGGGCTGTGCAGCAAGAAACCTGATGTTGTTTCTTTGTATGGTGACAGAGATCCTACAAGTAGGGCTATGAGGATGGAGGTGCACAGGGAGACTTGCAGGCTTACTTGGCCTTTGTACACAGAGCCACCTAGACAAAGTGTCACGGACTTTGAAATCTGTCCTGCTAGCATTGTGTGAGAAGAAATCACTGGGTACCTGCCCAGTGAGTCCAAAGATGGAGTAGCCTTGCTCTAAGAAGACTTAAACGGCACAGGAACAGTCTGCATGCTGGTAAATATCTTCTTACAGTCTTGTGTTTGTTGCTGTTATGGTAATGGGAGTGGAAGGCTTTTAATACATTTCCATGTTTTACACCTAATTGTTGTAAACTTAATAGTGAACCAGCCCCTGAGGGGTTCACTGTGTTGTGAAATACTGTCATGTGGCAATTTCTTCATTTTTGTGGCTTCAACCTCACTCTGGCACTAACTTTCTGGTACTCATCCTGTGCTTCAGTTATTTCATTTTTCTTAGCTGGAATAATTTCTTTGTGCTTTACTAAGCAATACCCTCACCAAGAAGTAAGTTAACTCTCTGTGACCAACTTCCTGAACTTTGCAAGAGTTTGGTGATGCTGTAGTCTTCAAATTTGATTGAAAAGCTTCAAGATAACTTAGTGTGGAAGATGAATGTGAAAATTTGAGAATTTGTTGCATCCACACAGTTCTCAAAGTAGAATGTGTGTCTTCAGTTGAAAGGCTATGTTTGTCCACGCTTTACCCCAGCACTAAACATGTTAAATTCCCCAGCTTCCCAAGCGGTAACAATAACAAAATAGGTAACATCAAAGTTATTCAGCTCACCTTACTGTAGTGAATAAAATCTGCTTTCTGCAAAGGTGTTGGATGCAATACATACAAAGTAAGTGAACGGGTCTCCTCATTGCCTTGCAGCCTAGTCAGACCTACAGCTTCAAACCAACTCACAGCCAGCAGAAAATTCTGGGCAAATAAAAAAAAAAAAGTATGAGTTGCACCTGTGGAAAAATTCTAAGTGAGAAACAGAATGAGTCTAGAAACCCAGGTTGCATATACAGAATTAAGAGTTCAGAAAATACTGTCTGATTTATAGCAACACTGAATATTAAGCTGAATGTATGATACTGCTAAGAGGAATAATTAATTATAAAGGAACTCCAATGTATTTCCTGCAGTTACCCACGGCTGTGACTTGCTGAAGTTAAATTAAGACTAGAGGATATTTGGAAGAATGCTGCCTTATTGACCTCCAAACACAAGTCAGAAAGTGTAATCTAGATTCAGTAGATCGTTTTTGGTTTTCATTTAATTAATTAATGATCTTAAGGAATATAAAGTATGCACAGTTGTGATGTTTTTAAATTAATTTTGTGGGTACATGGTGCAGTGATAGTTGTATGCAATTTAAAACCACAAAGTATATTTTAGAGGGGAAAAAAACCTGTTTTGAAAAAGAACAGTTTTTATAAAAAAATCAAGTCTTACCTAATACAGTGTTAGTTTTCATGGCACACAGTACAATAACATATGGATGACAGTATAATTTAGTTAGTGAAAGAGAACATTCAAAGCATGTACAATGTGTTTTAAAACATGTGGGAAGATAGCTTTTTTTCAAATATATGAATAAACAAAGGCCCTATCTGTCATGCAGGCTAGTACAATCTCTCCAGACAGACTCAAGAGTGGTCCTGGCACAAATTAGATTGTAGCACTGGGTCCTACACCAGTGGTCTTTCCTCAAGACTAGTAAAAACAAAACCTTTCTATTTTCTCTGCTTCACAGGTTTCTCTGAAAAGCTTAGGCTTTAGCTCACTTGGAGCTACTTAAACATGGACATTCATGTTCAGGCAAATGTGTTTTCTTTTTTTTCAGGTTCTAAAATGGACAAATTCAAGCTATCCACATTAAAATATGAAGATGCCAATTCATAAATTATGATACCAAGTAAATCGCCTTCCTGAAATAGCTCCTTTTTTTTCCATGCTATTGGCTTTTCATTTAGAATTTTGCCTGCATGGGGTTGACATTTATGCTGTGCCCTCAAGGTCATCAGATGTGGGCTCTCTGGCTGTAGTGGAGCAGAAAACCAAAGCAGAGGAGGCATATATAACCACTGTATTTACTTTAGCAGCACAATCTCCCATCCTGTTATATGTCAAAGTGAATAATGTTAACAAATCACTGTCGTAAAATCAGTGCTTTCCCTTGCCCGGTGTAGACACAGTTGTTCTGTATTTCTGTTTTTTTACCCTCTCTGTGGACGTCAAGTTATGGGAAGGGCTGTGGGAAATATTTTCCTAAAGAATGATTTGTGTGACTGGACAAATACAGGCTTAAATGGATATGTGTGTCTGCCCTAAAGGTTGATCATCGAGGATCTGATACAAGGATTGAGTGGATAATGCCAGTTTATACTTGGTTTGTCCTTTGTATGAAACTGCTGGTTGATGTGGACTTCTCCTTTCTTTCCCACCCCTCCCCCCACTTTTCCCAGGGTGACAGTAATTGAGATCTATTGCTGGTCATAAAAACAGCCTCACTGCTGGTGATTCCTCTTGCATTGGGTTAAGTTTGATACTTCTATGTAACCGATTGAATGCTTTTAATTTGCAAGCATCTTGTTTCAGCCTTTGAAAGAACCCCACAAAACTAGGTCCACACATGCAGAATGTGCTTAAAAATTGTAGTCTTAGTAATCACGATGTACTGTGGCTTGCTGACTTTCTTTTTTGCTTATATGCTGTGCTTCTAATCAGAATGTAAAAAACTTCCACAGGAAGGAAGAATAAAAGATAAAATTCATTAGTCTTTGAATTTGATATTTCTGGAGGCCACATTCGGCACAAAGGTGAAAAATAGAGCTTGCAGCTAATATCTGGTGGTGTATTTTACAGCTGAACCTGTGGCTAACTGAAATGGAGATGTTTCTTTGAGAGTCTAAAAATCAAATTGTACATAAATCCTACTTCTGAGTCTTTGATGCTGAAAACCTGTATGCACTTTAAGTTCAGACTAGTTCCACTGAAGAGAAAAAACACTTGCAATAGTGACATCGAACATGCTTGTAGATGCTTGCTTGGTTAACACCTAAAATACCTAATATATTATTCGGCTTGTTTTTATCTTCAAATTTTTTCCGGTGATAGTTATGTTGTTCGTATAGGAAAAAATGGTTTCCAGTTTCTATAGTTAATTCATTGAGAAAGATTTTTAATGAAAAAGAAGCATTTTTAAAAACAGATAAAAAGAAAAATGATAACTATAATGCATTTAGATATTCAGGATAATTAACATAGTTGATTCAACACTTCTGTTAAGAAAACTGGGTTTCTTTCTTTGATTAAAAATGCAAATGAAAGTATGGCATATGTCTAGGAAGCAATAATGTACTAAAGTCTTAAGAACAGTAAAGCTCCATTCATCACTTTTGATTCTCTGCTGAGTGCTAAAACCCTGTTTGAATGTGCATCTGCAAGTACAAATAGCATTGGTCCCTGGGGAGATCTCTAATTGAAACTGAACTCAGAGGCATTTCTACAAGCGATGTTAAGATGTTAGGGCTGCTTTAGTTTGACCTGCAGTCCAGCAGCGATGAGACACTTTCATTTTCCTGATTTAAGTGCATATTTCAAAATGGTACAATAGTGGGTAATGATCTACTGGAACGAGGCACTCTTGATTCCCAAAGCAGGACCCGGATTTAGGAGAGGAAGCAGTTGCTTCTGCAGAGCTCTGTGCAGTATTTCTGCTTCTGCGCAGCACTGTACAGCGTTTCTGCCACTAATATTTTCATAAATTGTCAGGCCCTTAGAAAGTTTCTCTAATTGCAGGAAGTGAACTTCATTGTTCTTAAAAGCGATTACTGCCAAGAGTGCGTAACTCCTTCCCCCCGGCCACTCCCGTCACGACAGTTTGCAGATTCACCATGGTTTAAGATGAGGTGTTTAAGTGCCACTTAGTGGCTGTCCAGAGCAAATGTAAGATACTGCAAAAGCTGTGACAGTTTTCACCTTTCCTGTTGTTGCTTTCCACCAGCAGGGGAATTCCTCACCTTATCTTAGAGATACTGAAGGCTTAATCTAAGGCTGGTTGAAATCAATTAAAAGACCCTGGTGGGCTTTCAATAAGAATTTCAGTACCGTCATTCCCATTTTTCTTTTTTTTCCAAGCTGTCCTTTGGAAGTTCTGTTTGGGTTCTTCTTGTGGGTTTGTTTTTTTTTTTTGGCAATAAATGCCTGTAGAAGTATTGTAATGAGTTGATATTTTACTACGCAGTGAGCTAGCACAAGAACTAACAGTAAGTAAAGGTGCTGTCTCTAGAACTGAAATACTTGTGTCTCCAGACTTTATTCTTAGGTATTAAAATTCAGAAAGCAGACACATGCTTAACTGGGGTTAGTGTTTGGCATCAGCTGATGTTCTGGGATGTCTCAGTTCCCCTCAGCAGAATATCTGATAGATGTGAAAACATCAGCTCTCAGTCATGTTCTGAACTGGATATAATATGCTTATATCTGGATAAAGACCAGAGTTTCTCTTCTAGAAAGTTTCAGAATATTCTTTACAAGTATGTTATTAACTCCACAATGAACTAGATACATGCAGGGGACAACAAACCTCAGAGCGCATGCATTGCTTGTGTGCAGGCTTCCTTTTTACTGGGAGGAGGTTTTCAGTGGACATTTTGCAGGTAGGTTGTATACTGCAGAAGGCACTCTTCAAGTTTTTCTTTAAAATGAAGTCTTTTTTTTGCCTATATTTCAGTTTTTGTGTTTTAATAAACTATCCATATGGAAACTAGGATTGGAAGAGTCAGAAAGTTCTCAGGAACCTCAAACGAACAGAACATAGGTTTCTGATTTATAGGTACATTTCTTGTTAAAGTTACAGAGTACAAACTGTCAAGGTCTTGGGATAAATACTTTCACACAAGTTGAGACTGTGCACTTCAAACGAGCCATATAAAAACTATGTATGTGACAAATTTTCTTTACCCAGATAACACTCAGTGACCTGACTTTTATACACAGACATATGTACAGGCGTGTCAGTCTGTTCTGGAAGTCTTGATGCCAGCTTGAGACATCAGTTGAATTAGACTTCCAGGCGGTAGCCTTAACTGGAGTTCAGTCCCAACTGGTTTGTGAGTGAACTAAAAGCACATGTATGAGGATGACATTATGGATCTACAATGAGAGAATGTAATACTTGATTCTTCTTATTTTAAGCTCTTGCTGTTTGGTTGTATATTACAGCTTTTTGCATATTAGAAACAAACTGGGAAAATAATTAAGGCTGGCCTACATTCTACTCATAAGTTATGATTGAAACCAACAGGAGACTTGAGAATTTATTACATCCTGGGGTAAAAGTCCCTGCTCAGCTAACTTCTGAGGTTCGCTTATTCATTTGGGTCTTTGTGGCTGTGAACACATTCAAAGATGTGAGCTCAGACTCACAAGTTGCAGTGGTATCTGAACATATCAGATTGCTTGAGTGAAGAGTTCAGCTGTCCAGCCCATCCATCCAACTGTGTGCAGGTTTCTCCTGGAATACCAGAATTCCCTATTGGTACTGGGAAATACTTGGGAGGGAGGAAATGGCAGAATCAGCCCATGATTATTTTATTGTTAATTATTTAATTAATTAATTTCAGTAGTGTACTACACATCAAATAATACTTTGGGCTTTGTTCCTGAAAGTATGTACAAATTTCCCAAACTTTACCTATGCCAGTCTTACATGAAATGATGCAGCTATCTGGCATTCTCAGTGATAAGACATGGTTAAAGAAACCTGTAGCAAGGGAATGCGTTTGGTTTGCGTGGGATAGCTGACTCGGCGTGCAGAGGCTTCCATTGTTCTGGCAGAGGAGCGGAAGCGCAGTCAGCACATGTGGCCGAAATGTGCAGTGGTGTCTTACAGTAATATATCCTGAGCCCTTTGAAGCGATGCAGCTTCATCAAAACCGCAAAAGAGCCGTAAGGACAAATCCTGTTGCTATGTTTTAAAAGTCTCTGTATTGTGTGTTATATTTCACAAATGTTTTCCAGCATGTTTTTAGGAGTCAGTAACTTAAAATAACTAAACGTGGAATGCTGTTTGTAATGAAACCGGGAGCTGCAAACTTCTGAATGGAAAGCTAACTGAACTGTGGGGAAAGTGTTTTTTCAGATTGGTAGAGACCGTGTTTGAGTCTTGATTTTAAAGATGGTTTATAGCCATTGTGTGGCTTTTGCTGTAGTTGAAAGACAGTATGACTTAGCCAAAATTATATAAAATCACAAGAGCAAAAGAATCCACATCATTGCCAAAGATACACTCGATGGGTTAATAAGCCCTGAGAAGAGGGTAGGAAGGAGAGAGATAAGAAACAGTAAGTTAGAAGTGTGTGCAAGGGAACATTGCTGATAAAATTTTCCACTTGCAAGACAGCTGAGAAGGAATACAATCAACAGCACAACACAGCAAAATATAAATCGCAGATAATTTAATAAAAAAGCAGATTTATATGCACCATACAAAATTACCGTACATGCACATTATTATATTAGTAGGTTCCAGTGGTATTCTCAATTCCACATTACACAGGAAATACCTCGGGAAGGACTGTGCTGCAGTTTGTAATTGAATGGCAGGCTGGTGGTGAGAAGTGGTGCGGAGCGAGGGCCAGGCGAGTTGCTGAGTGCACTTAATCGTCTGTGAGGGGCTGCTGTGGTTCTCAGCAGGCTGCTGCAGTTTTCCCACTGGGGTTTTGTCCAAGAGCACCGGAGCAGAGAGGCTTGTGATATGAGGGCAACGTTACAGAAATTAAAATTTCTTCAGCTTGATTCTGGAAAAGAACAGGACAATATGGTATTTGTTTTCTCTTTTTGTTATCTACATTTAAGATGCGTAAGGATATAGTAGCAACTGGTCTGTGATTTTAGTGGGGGCAGGACTGGATCCTTCTCAGATGAATAGCTGTTACACCCAGATGCTCATCATATGTAAATTGCAATATAGCTTCACTGACTGTAGATAAGTTCTGGACCGTATGCCTGCTGAGAGATAAACCTGAACTGATATTTTTTACTGTTAAGCTCTTTCCAGCAAAACCAAGAATATGGGTTGGGAGTGGGATGGTTAACACTTACTCTAACTGTTGATTTCTTTCAGTTTACTGAAATGGATGTTGCTTTAGAGTATCTGAACTACAGTAAAAGTCCAGTAGAATCTGTGTACTGTCTATGGGGACTGCGGCTGAATACAGTTATGAGAAATCAATGCTGTTAGAAATAGATTTATTGTTATTAGTTTAATTGTGGATAACTGAGAAGACTAGCTACTTTTCATGTCTCTCCATACCATGGAACTCAATATACATTCCTAGTCTCCTACTGTTGCAACTGAAGTACACAAAATAATATGCTTAAGGCGGTGAGACCATTTGTGTTTATAGTTAATTATGTGAACAAAGACCTAGGCTATAACACTGTAACATGCATACAAAATTGCTTATTTTATATTATTGATTACTCGAGTGTTCTAATATGATAAAGTGAATATGGACATCTCAACTAACATGAAGTCCCATGTAATGGAAATAGGCATTCATAGTATATGTATCTCCCATAGCACATGGGGAATTGATAAATTTTATACTATGTTTTGATTTTAACCAGTCAAGTGAGAGTTGTCATTTTCTGTTCATAGTCTGGTTTTCCTCACCACTTTCTAGACTTTTCTTACTACATAACTTATCCATTATTGGAAGTAGAAGTGCTAAGTATTTAATTTTTTTTTTCCTTTGTGAGGTGGTCCTTCTCCACAAAGGAAATGAGACATATTTTCAAATGAAGTGCCTTTCTTCCCATCTGAGTAACATCTAAGTAAAGGAACACTTTAAGTATAACCTTTAATTAATTGGATTTCAGAAAATATTTCTTCAGCTTTGAGAGGACTTTTTTCTCCTGAGACCTTTCAGTGCTTGCCACAAGGAAGCAGCAGGAGGCTGGAGGAAAGGGTGCAAAGTCCTTCCACGGCCATATATATCTAGTGCCAGGGGACTTTAATCCCTACATAATTCTCACATCCTTTACATCCCATTGTCAGGGGGATTTTTAAAATAAGCAGTCCTGCAGGTGTGTGTCATCCCTGTGGCAGCTGCTGCGTTTTCCCCAAGAGCCACCTCAGCAGCCTGGAGAGCTCAGCTAGTTGTCCCTCAGCTTGGTGATACCGAGAAGACCAAAAAATATTGTCCTACAGGAGAAAACAGGAGGTTTCCAACTGTTTCAGCCACAGGCAAGACCTAGTTGGTGATCTCAAGGGCTCGACCTGTGTCTTTGTCACTGCACACTGGGAGCATCCCCATTTGTTTTGAGCTCTGTAATCTGCTTCTGCAATTTTTCAGTTTCCTCTGCCTGTGCTCCACTCTTCCTGCTCGTTTCACAGCTCCCAGAAAACCCTCCATCGCAGAACAGAATAAACGCGTGAAACCTCTGATGTCTCTGTGTGGCAGTTCCTGCTACGTGCCGAGTTTCCCCTGTTGTTCAGTTGTGACATTGTCCTTGTGGGGTTTTTGCATCCAGCTATTCAGATCAAAGTGATCTCTTCACAGGTCTGCCTGGACTTACCTGCGGATTCAGGCTGTGGTTTTTCACTCATTTATAGAGATCTCATCGGTTGATCACAATTGGATCACTTAGCAGTGCACATTTGATCTTGGTGAAACGCAGACATATGATCATGCTTGAGCAGAATTAGTTAGAACCCATGTCAAAGTTCCTGACAGATTTAAGCTTTTGTCCCTTTTTTTTCTTCTGTCTGTGGGAAGACAAAAAATTCTCAGTCCAGCATAAAGCATGACAATCCAAAGTTTACTCATCAATTTTTTTGGAAGTGTTTGAAGTGGCAGGATGATTTCAGTCCAGATGAGTGTTTTCCATCAGATGGCCTTAATGTTTATGAATGGGCACTAGGACCCTAAAGCTAGATTGTGTTTATTGTTGCACTGATTATGTATAGCTTTGGTTACCTCTCTTTCTTTCTTTGTATGTTGCTTTCCCTCTGTACCTGGATTTTGTGGGTACCTTTGGCATGCATCATGTTTGTTGGTCAGATACTGTACATCTTAAAGTCTGCTCTTATCAGCTTCTCCTGCTGTAGCCCACTTCAGGTGTTGAAGGTAAAGCTACTTTTCTCTGGGTTTAGATTTTCTGTAACACTCATCATCACGCAAGGAGATGTACCTTACAGGATGATGGGTTCCACATCCCATGAGTAGTATTTTCTCCAGTCCCTTGTTTGATTAAGGACTTCACTAATACCTTTCTACCCTGAACTTTCTGAATCAAATGCTAAGAGATGATCCGTTCCATTCAAAATATCTGACTGGTCAGCCCAGCATCTGCTGTCACCCAGAACTGCTTTATAATAGGGCACAAGAAAACAATCCATTTTCTCTAGATAGACATTTTCCAAGGAAAAAAGAATGTCTGAATGCTTCTTTGTCCAAAACAGACCCATAGGGAAGAATCTTAAGGTAATGGTAGCAACTAGGAAAGCTAGTTCAACCTCATGATGCATTTTATCATCTAATACTCTCACGACCTCACTCTAGTTGATCTAACTTTGCCTGCCAGACAGCACTTGCCCAAGGGTGACTTCATTCCACTATCTGCTGAGCAGCATGGCCCATGGGCTCTCGTGCTTCTCACCTACACGGTGTAGGATCACCTTTCCCTTCACAGATCCCTCCTTCCCTCAGTCCTCTTACTGAGATGCAGGATCCTAAATGAGCCTCAGCATATGGTAACCCTCTTATCTCTAACTCTGTTGGAGAGAGGATGGATCCTGCTGGTAGGGAAGAGGACAGATAACCCATCACCAATGCTGCTTTTCATTCCTGAGCAGGAAATGCTAATGTCACTGGAGTCAAAGCATTTTAGCAGTTACAAATTTTGTGGCTGAACAGACAATCATATATAAGCTAAAACCTACAGGAGAGGTTGGAAAGGGCACTGCTGCTGAGTCAGTGCCCAGCACTCTGGTGAGGAATTCTTCTCATCTGTCTGCCACACAGGGAGTGAATCGCATGTTATCTCTGGGCACCGGCCCAATGTCTTGCATTCTTCATATTTGCTACTGGTTGACAGATTGCCAAAACACTTCAGTGTACACTCTTAACATGCTAACAGTACAAAGAAGATTACCCAGAACATTGTAATTTCTGTTTCCACCGAGTATCTGGAAACCACCAAGAAAGTAATCCCATTTTCTTTGGCGAGAGCTGGATTTCAGCTTTAGCGTGGATGTGCAGCTCAGGGCAGCGGGCTCCTATGCACTTTGTGGTAAGGGGACAGCCACTGCCAGGTAGTGGATAGCTGTCAGGTCTAGCTGTTGTCTCTCATCAGGGGGCTGATGCAGATCTTGTTTGGTAAGGTAGTTTGGTTTTGTGATTGAACTTTTATTTTATTTTGTATTGAGAAAAAAGGAGTTTGGTTATAATTTAGCCAAAAGAAGTAACAAAGCTCACTCTTTTCTTCACCATGGTATCTTTTCAGAAGCCAGCTAGTCAGGCTTGATTGAGTCTTTCGATAGGATGAAATCCAGAGGATTCGTTACTCTCTTCATTCAGTGGATCCAGATGAACCGTTTGTTGCATCTTGCATCATATGGGGGTGCTATAAAAGTCTGGGTTTTCCTTACATAGACACCTTTGTTTTGGTATCTTTTAATGCAGCTGTGTCTGAGAACAAAAACATTACATTTTGAATTCACATGACAAACAGGACTGTCACAGTAGTTACTGTCTTTCTGTCTTTTTTCTCTGATAAAGTAAAAACCATCTAGCCTACTACTTGGAATGGGAAGGGATGAAACAAGACTCAAGGAAATCCTAATGAATGGTGAAAACGAAGTAATAAAGGATAAAAATTGTGGGTGTTTTTAAACAAAGGCCAAATAATGGATACTGGTAATTACTGGCAGGCATATTCTTTTCTTGCATTTTTTCAACTGAATTTATGAAGGCCTTCTTGTGTACAGAGAAAGAAGAGAGAAATGAAACTTGTAACAGTGAATGTGGGCAGAGGGGAATTAATGAGAAGAATAGCTGCCGAAACTCATTTAAGTACAATTCAGAGGAAAAAGCTTCAAAATGGAATGAGGCATGCTGTAAAACCACCACCAGAGTTAACACAAAAGCAACAGGAGAGGCCAGTTCTCAGTTAATACAGTGGTGGCTATACTCTTAATGCAACTTCTTGTGAGATGTCGTTCAGCGGTGACATACTGTGAAGACTCTCAAAAATATTTACAACCATTAAACATAAAGAAAGATCAAAT
Source organism: Burhinus oedicnemus (assembly GCA_008921705.1). NCBI lineage: Eukaryota > Metazoa > Chordata > Aves > Charadriiformes > Burhinidae > Burhinus > Burhinus oedicnemus. Next base: position 1,564,684 of record VFFE01008529.1, on the reverse strand, counting down.
CAGAGGAGAGTGAGTCAGAAAATATTCCTCTTTTGAGTTAAAAAGTTGACTGCAGCCTCCTTTCTTCTTAATATTTCTTTATATCTCACATCTCTTTCCTTATCTCCAAATGGTTTCTTTTAATGGGGAGAGCTTTGTTGGAGGAGAAATAATGGGCATATTTGTGTAAATTTATGAAGGACACCTGTAAAACTGAAAGAGCATCTTTCTGACGATGTAAGCTTTCAGTGGTGGCTTTGAAGTATTTTAATTGCTACTATTTTAAAAACAGCCACAAATATCCTGCTAAAATTTTCCATTATAACATGGAACAGTTCATAGGAATGAGGATTTTGTTTTGTTTTTTGAAAGATCATACACTTAGATAAGATGGTGTCAAGTGCTACTTACTGTTTATGCAATACAGATGTTATTCCCTGGCCCTGAATTTTTCCATTTACCCCAAATGGATATATAGTGTTTTTGGAGAGACAGTTATTTGCACAAGCCAAACTTAAAATAGAAAAATACAGAGGTTCTGTTTTTAGAAAATTGAACATCCTGAAAAATGAATGCAGTTATTGTTCCTACTACATTACTCAATCTATCTTTTTTGGAAGGTGAGCAACACGGTGTCCTTTTCATTTACACTGAAGAATTTCATGCATTACCAAATGTTTTTATATCTGAACACTTAAGCCTAGCTGCCAGCTGTTTCCCAAATGCCAAAGAGTGCCCACTCCTCCTTTCTTCAAGGCTGGCAGATACATATCCGTTTAACAGATGAACTAGAGCAGAGAGAGCGGTGCTGTAGCATGCCTGAAAGTAATGTTAACAGCAGAAGCTGGAATTCATTCACTGTTACTCTGATCTCCTAATTCAGTGTCTTCACCACAAGACCACTCTTCCTCCCAGTCCTATAGAAGCATGTAGAAGGTTTCAGAGTGCATTTAAAATCATACAAACATCACTATAATAATTGCATGCAACAGGTTTAGAAGCTAAGTAGTGTGAAGTGACACATCGGAGATGGCTCTTTGAGCTGGTTGCAGTCAGGGCGAGAAGCCAGAACTCCTGACTGACGTCCATGTTTAATGTGGACTCAGAGCAGATGTGTGTATGGATAGTTTAAAACTGGAAGGGTGCCAGTCAGGAAAAGGGAGCTGGAAAAACTCTCAAGCAAGCAGGATCTCCGCAGAGAAAGGGGAAGAAATAATTATTTAGAAATAATGTTCAAACTCAGAGAAATGCAACTCTAATGCTACCACTAAATAGTGGATATGCTGCACAAGTATAAGCAGCACATAATGAGGAACATTCTGCCTTGCTCTTGCCCTCAGTTGCTCTATGAAGTAAAAGCAGACCTAGTTCTGTACTTCAGATGGTAGTATTTCTAGTGTTCTTGTAAGGTGCCTCGTTTAAAGCCCTGAGAACAGATGTCATTTATTCATGTATGTGCTCTATACATCATGAACAGTACCAGCAGTGAAAATTTCTCCTGCTGTCATGCCAGTAAAGCTTTAGAGACCACCACCAGAGTGAGCGTAGGTCATATTTAGTCATTTATTGGGCTTATGGCTAAGAACATCTGTGATATCAAACTGTCAGTGGCTACTACCATAAAGACAGAATGAGCTCTTGGCCATCTAGAGGTGAATCACCTCTACTTTAACCTGTAGAACTGTTAGAAAATGGATCTCTATTATCCTTTTATGGAAATAGGAAATGTATTTGTTATGGTTTTGATTCCAGAAACTGTCGTGTAGGTTGTACGTTGATTGAAAACCAGGTCCAGGCAGGCTGGACTTTCCAGACAGGGCTCTCCAACCATGAGGTCACCGTAAGTAAGTTGCATGCTGATTTATTAGCCCATATTGGTTAGTATTTTGTGGCTCCCTGGCAAATGTTGTTCAGGAAAAGGATTTCAAATTCCCACATGAAATTTCTTCCCCTGATTAGCTGTGTGTCTTTGAGCAAGCCAATGAAACTGGTCAAGATTTAATTTTACAGATAGGTAAACTAGTATTGAGCTTGAGAGTGCTAACATCCAGTGGTAGCAGATTTCCCCAGTCCCACCACCACCAGCTCAGCTGGGTCACGGCACTGCCATGCACCAGCTTATGCATCCACCACAGTCGGATTCCTCCATTCTCGGACTATCCGCGATGCATTGGCCATGACAGAGGCATCACGCTTCACTGGCACAATCCTTTGTTTTGTGCCACCTTTTCTGGGTAGGTGTTACTGTTCTGCGTCAGCACTCTGGTTTGTTGTTTTGCGATCCTCTGTTTCTCAGGAGGAAGTGGATGGAAGTGTCATGCTTGGGTACTGCAGATGCCACAGGTACGACCTGAGAAGAACTGCTCTTATGTTGCCCCGTCAGTCCACCGTGGCCCATTACCACACACACAGCTGGCACTCGCCAGCGCAGCATCTGGAGGTGGTACAGCTCTCTCGGCAGCTATACCAAACCCAAACAGCCCCAAACACAGGGCTGCAGGATCATGTGGTCTGGGGCAGGGGCCGAAACTGCCCCTTATTTGCCTCAGTCAGCTGTGAGATTGGCTCTGCTTTTCCCCAGCCCCTGTGCGTGGGTGTCACTCTTGTGCTCCAGTGGACATTTAGTAACCGAGATGAGTGCCGGCTCGAAACCTGGAGATTATTCTTTCAGCCCTGAGCGTGCAAGTGCAAGCACATGCAGGACACTCTCCCAGTGGGATGACTCTCAGTGAGAGTGTCTTTGGGCAAAGCAAAGAGCTGAATTTGGCACTTTGACATCTAACTTTGAGCAGTTGAATTTTATTGGGAAGAAGTACAGGACGGACCCCTATGCTTTTCTGTTACAATTTTGCAAATCTAGTCTTTCACTTTGTTTTTATGAGATGGTGGAAAATAAGTGGCTTTTTGGTTTTGGCCCAATGTATTATTTCCTGTAAAATCCAAGCCTTTTTTTTTTTTTCTTCCCCTAGTTCTGTGCCCTTGCTCCAAACTGAGGAACATGAGTTGTTTTCAGGCAGCCCTACAGCCACTGAGCATGGGGGGGTGTTCACAGGCAGTCCGGCCAGAGCGACAACAGGACTGAACACCTTTCCTGTCTGGGTGGCCGGTAACATCCCTTGACCTGCCAGAAACATGCATGAAGACAGGCTGAGAGAGTTGGGGTTGTTCAGCCTGGAGAAGAGAAGGCTCCAGGGACACTTTAATAGTGGCCTTCCAGTACCTAAAGGGAGCCTATGAGAAAGATGGGGAAGCACTCTTTATCAGGGAATATAACGATAGGACAAGGGGGTAATGGTTTTAAACTGAAAGAGGGTAGATTTACATTAGATCTCAGGAAGAAATTCTTTACTGTGAGCGTGGTGAGACACTGGACCAGGCTGCCCAGAGAAGCTGTGGATGCCCCAGCCCTGGGGGGTGTTCAAGGCCAGGCTGGATGGGGCTGTGAGCAACCAGGTCTAGTGGGAGGTGACCCTGCCCAGGGCAGGGGGGTTGGAACTAGCTGATCTTTAAGGTCCCTTCCAACTCTAACCATTCTGTGATTCTATGATAGTAGTGACTTCTGCTGTACTGGTTTTTTAATTCTCTTCTTCAATAGCTTATTTCTGGAAGTAGAGCTGCTAGTGTGTGCTGTCAGATGCCATTAGCTAACGTGAATGGCGAGCCTGACTGGAAGTGTAACATTTCACAGTGGTTTCAAACAGATGATTTTTTGCTCGATCCTTTAACGTTAAGCATGCCTTCCATGCCAGCGTATTCCCAGAAAGTTACACGGACCGTGTTGGGATCGTGTTGTGTTTTTTTGTTTTTTTTTTTAAATAGTTGCGAATCCTGTCATCTGCGCTTAATTACGTAAAAGGGCAAGGCGATGAGGTAGCAGGCGGCCGTCTGCGTTTTCGGGCCAGCTGCCGGAGGGCCAGCCCGTTCCCTTCCCGCCTTCCCGGGGCCGGGCGGCCGCAGCCCGGCGCGGGGCGCTCGGCGGAGGCGGAGCGCGGCGGAGGCGGGACGCGGCCCCGGCCCCCGGCCCGGCCCGGCCCTTCCTTTCCTTTCCCTTCCCGCCCCGCAGCAGCCGCCGCCGCGGGGAGCCTCCCCGGCGCGGTCAGCTCACGGTCCCGCCGGCTGGTGTCCGGCGCCCGGAGGCAGCCGCGGGGAGACTTTGGGAGGCCGGGCGGGCTGGCTCCCCTCCCGGCGCATGAGGCGGAGAGGAGCGGCCGGAGCCGGGGATCGCCGCCGGCCGCCGCGCCGGAGCTCGTAGGATGTCACCATTGTTCAGCTGGGTGGCTAAGGTAGGCGGCGCCGCGCCCGCCGTCCTCCGCTCTCGGGAAATAAAGTCCAGCCTAAGAGTTTGCAGATGTTCGAGTTTAATTTCAAGGCGAGTCAACCATCTCTGGGAAGGGAGCGGAGCCGTGCTGTATTGTTCAGTCGGGGATAAGGAGAAACGCTCGAAGTGAACAGTGAAGGAAAAATGGTATAACTCGGGGCTTGGGTTGGGGGGTTAAGAACGAAGGTGCAGTTCTGGCCGGCTGTCCTGCCTTGGTGCGGGTCTGTAGAAGGGGAGAGCTGTAACTGAAACTGCACAGGAGGTGGTGTCTTGCTGCCTGCTCCAGTCTAATGCCTCTGTGCTCTGTAGAATGTGTAACAGCGCTCCCGCTGTTTCTTTTGGACTTTTTTCCTGTTTTTTGTCATATTCTGAATTTATGAAGAGCAATAAGCTAGCTTTTATTGGGGGGCTTACGTGTTTAAGTATGATAATGTGTGCGTCATGTGCTGGCTTTTACATCTGCATGCCTAGGGCTTCAGTGGGATCCCCCACTGTAACTGTGAAACTACATATGGATGCGAAGCAGTAGCGATGCTTAAAGAAATCTGGAATATAGTTCTGAGCTGATGTTTCCAAAAAAAAATTATTTTTTCCAAACTTAACAGTCATTCTGAATTTAAAATGACCTGTATATGATATTCTTTCGTGAGGCACGGTAGAAAGTGCAGGAGAGGACAAGTGGGTAAAGAAGAGCTGTGTGAAAAGCAAGAACTAGGGGTTCCTTGGAGGAATTAGTGGGGGGGGGGGAAAGACTGTATCTTGAAGATAAACTAACAGGCAATATAGTCCACTAGGAAGACCACAAAAAATCTGGTTCTCCCTTCTGTTCTGCCAGGTGTAAACGTCCAGCTGCTTAATCGCTTATGTATCCTTCTCCCTAATACATAACAGGTGAAATACCCTGGGAAAATGGTAAGGGGGAAGTGCTTGATGTGTGACTGTGTGACCTTCATTCAAGTTCTCAGATAGAAGGATTTGCTCTATTCTGTCTTAAAAGGAGCCTGCTTAATTTTAGCCATGCCCTGAAAAATAGAAATTTATCCTTTGCTCTTCCCACCTGGCTTTTTTTTCTCTGTTTAAATAGCTACCCAGTGGGGCTCTTGTTAAAGTTCTTGTTCCCTTTCCTGTCATCACTGTATCTGTCTTGAGGGTGGTGTAAGGCCTGATTTGCCATGTTATCTAAGGGAACGATACCAGCTGATTTCCATGCTCACTTCTACATATGTGCCAATCTTCTATACAGGTGGCTGCTGTCAAGAATGAGTGATGCTGTTGAGTAAATACTTCAGGGTGCCACCAAGGGGTGGCCCGTTTCCCCCCCTCGTTGTTCACTTGTCAGCTGGACAAAGCAGCTAGTCAGAGCGGAGTTAGTCTTGGAGGAGGTACAAGGCAGAACTTGTAGCATGCAGTCTTGGCCACGTTTCTAGAGAGAGTAACAGAAGCTCTTGGAGAAACACACTTCTAACTCTGCTTTCAGAACTAATTATTGCAATGCTGGTTCCTTGCAAGTGTTTAGTTTTATTCTTTTAATGGCTGTTAATCATCAGCAGTAGTTTGGGAGGGAAAGCAAAGCAGTGTATTTAGAAATAGAAAATGAGGCTTGTTAAGGGAGAAAGCTTTCCTGCCTGCCAAAATCTGATCAGTAAAAATGTAGGAACTACTGCTGTAGACTTTCAACACAAATGCAGTTTTTATATGATGGTGGTCTGTTTCAGAACAAGGAAGGACTGCAGGGTGTGCCTGCCTGCCCCCCTCGAAACAAAGCTGTCCTCCTGTGTCTATTACTTAAAAATGAGTAACCCTCCCATCCAGTAACATGACCACTTAATGTCACTGTGTAAGTCCCCAGGCCTGCAGATACTTATCAAGTGAAGTAATTTACTCCCATATGCTATAAAATTGTTCCCTTGTGTTTGTATAAACTTTACTTTTTAATATGCCTTCGTTACAGGTTTTTACGTGCTGTTTTACCCAGCTTGTCTCCTACCTACACGCAGGCTCCTTGGGGATGAGTTTTGCAGTGCTGCCAGGCCAGGTCATGGGGCCCGTTCTGGGCTGGAGGATAAAGCCCTGCTTGGGTCTTATGTGGGTTGGTGTTGCCCACATTGGCCGTATGGATGCTGGCTAAACCACTTGAATGATGACTCGGTGGATAATGAATTCTTAAGTACTGACTTGCTTTAGTCTCCTAACATTATTTAAATAAAGAAGAATACATATACCTGTTTTTCCTGCACAGTTTTATACAAAGTCAGACAACTGACTTCAGGGAAACCTTTGACTAAGCTCCTTAAAACAGTTTGTTGAAAGTGTAAACTAACTTTGCATTGTTGTGGGTAGACAATGCAGTCACTTCTGTAGGTTCACAGAGGTATTTTAATCTATATTCAGTTTAGGTCACTAAAATAACTTACTAAAAGTAAAGAAATCATTTGGAGTAAAAGAACATCAAAGCTTTCAGTCTGTAAATAAAAAAATAGATAGAAATGCAGATTTTTGCTGATTTATGGTGTACTTGCACACCATTAATTCATTAGTAGGAGATAATAGTGCAGTGATAGTTGTTAGAGTCATTTTATCTCTGTTTCCGTCATATTTCATACAGCTTTAGTTTAAGTAAAAAAAAAACCACAACAAGTTTAGTGTTAGTTGTCTGCAACAACATTTTATAATGCAAGTTTCTATTCATAAACATCTTGGCAGAAACCAGAATTAAAGAATTGATTGCTGAATAAATAAAAAGTAAGAAACAGTTCTTCGTGTAATAAATTGTATAAATAGAGAATTTGAGTAAATGTGTCATCAGATTGTCAGCTAATTAAGCAATTTACGTACAGTGTGTCTTTATAGTTACAAAAAAAAGTACTGTATATAATAGAAAAGCTGTGTTTAGCTTCAGCTTACGTTGTCTAAAGGATTATAAACCAACAAGGAACCAGTAAAGAAAATAGATAAAATGCAAAGGATCAAGATCAAGATTTCTTCTATGATGATTTTGCTGTTACGGACCAATCAACTCTGGTCAGCTGCCTCCAATCTGCAAGACAGCAGGTGGGAAGGGGATGCTCCCAGTTCCCTCCTGAGGGGAACTGAGAGCAGCGGGGTTTCTTGCTGCAGCCCGAGGAACCTCTGAGAATGGGCCACCAGCACTAGCAGAAACAGATGGGCTTACAATGTAGCTGTCTCCAGCTGGTTTGACTAATCTTGGACCAAGAAGCTGATCGTTTGGAGTTCTTCTGCTCCGAAGATCAGATTTTAGGATATATTCACCATAAATGCTCTGAAATTCCCAATAGCAAAGTAGGTTGGTTAGTTTAGTTGTTTGGTTTTTTTTTTTCCTCCCAGGGACTACTGAGTCAGAATTGCCCGTGAGCTTTTTTCAGTTTGGGAAGCTCTCAAGGCGTCAAAAAAGAAAGTTTCTGAGCTTCAGTGTAGCAAGGCTTGGTTACTTAGCTTGTTCCAAGAAATGTTACTGAAGTAGTAATTATAATAATATTGGAAATGCCACTTGTTTTTCTTGGAATCCTAATATAACTTCATATGCTATGTCAAAGTTGATCTTGCTGATGTTTTGCCATTATTTCTACTATTTTTCTAAATAATAGACCTAATAGACATCTGGGGCAGAATGCATGGGAGTAACAATATGCTTCTTAGTTTAGGTCAGAAGCTACAAGTGAAATTAATTTGGCTTCTGGAAAAGGATGAGAAGGAATGAGAGACTGAAAATCAGGAAGCCCAAGAAATTCCCCCCCTCCTTTTTGTTTCCTTTTTAAGAGTGTTCTGAAAGGGCGATCTTGGCTTTTCTCCTGGTCTGTTTTAGGGTATATCACACTCATAAATGAGGATGTCTTGTTCCAACTGTACTGACTTACCTCTTTCCTTTATTCCCCACAGCTTCCAGCAAAGTTGAGCACCTTTGGGCATCTTTAATCCCTCAGTGAATAACTTGCATTTTAGCCAAATGAATCAGGATTTGGTCTCTTAATGGATCCTCATAACCAGGCCTTCTAACACTATCTAAAAGCCCAATAAACCTTGAAGTTTAAGCCTGTGTTACTTTTAAGCCCATCTTCTAAGATGGTAAATTACCTGGGGAGGTGAATAAACAGTGGTGGTATCCTATGGTGTACAACCCTCATTTGTGCTAGTGCATTTACTCCGAATAACCCTTTATGTAAATGAATTTGAATACTTGGATATGGTATCAAGAATCAGAGAATTAATAAGAGAACTAGTGTCAGGGAAGAATTGGGAATCATTGGGGAGGGAAGGCTCAAATGTGGCAGTGTTGCTTGCAGACGAATCTCCTTGAAGCCACTGAGGCTGCGGGTAGGGCTGGAGGGACAGACCCTCGCTTGTCTCTCTCTCAGGCCGGATGCCGGCAATGCAGCAAAGAGAATGTTCAGATTTCTGCCAGAGCTGGGTTTTGGTGCCCGAGTTTGCACAATGCCCCTGTTGGAGAACACTACGTTGCTGCTCAGTGTGTTTCTCCAGGTTAGTTTTTGTTCAGGAAAAAAACGTTGTTACCAATTGACAGCTTTCAGATAAACGCAGATTATCGCAAAATGCCAAGAGGTTGAAACGCGCTGTTTTCTGTATGCCAGTCACTCCCCACCTTCCCCTGCAGGGGTCTGGGCGATGACCGAGGAATATGCGCTCAGCATTTCAAATGAAGTCAGTCCTGTGGTGAAATCCCTCTGTTACTCAGCAGTTACGTTCCCTTTGGAGCTGTTTGCTTTTATTCTTTGCCCTTCCATTTCCTTTTCTGCACACCAGGCCTGAATTGCACCCACTCTGCTTAGACATCCCCGATTCGATGGGAGAGGGACAGAATACAGCCTGGCTCACAAGGCTTTTATGTGGCTGGGCAGATGCAGTAGGGCAGTGTCCTCTGCATTTGTAAGGTACGTTACAGGTGCTTAGTAAGGAGCGGGGCTTTCCATAGTGAAATTCCTGGCCATGTAGATTGCAGCTTACTAAGGTTTTTCTCTTGAATCATTTATGCCTTTCTGAATTAATTTCTTATGAGTATCTACTTTCAGGTACTTTTTGACCTTCAGATTTAACAACAAGCCAAGCCAGACGAAGTTAGCTGAGCTTGCTGTTCTGTACACGTCCTCCCCTCTGCAATTCAAAACAGAATTTAGGCTCCAGTCAAAAGCTGTTTGCTTTCCTTTGCTGAAAAGCTCTCTGGAAGTTGGTGCTATTAGCTGTCTTCATGTGGTTAACACGTTTTGGGCCAAACCAATAGCAAAAACATTAGTAAATGTATTAGTAATTCCCTGCAGTATATGGGAAATCTCTAGGTCTCATCAGATATGGATGGTACAACTAAGTGTTTGTTTGGGTTTTTGCCATGTATATATATGGGGCACTGCAGTTTAACTTTATTTGCTTTTACATTTGATGATCCAAAATAGTTCCACATCACAGCCCGCTTTTTTGGAAGGCTACTATAATGGAATAGTCTTTTATGTGCACTAGAAGTGTTTCTGAGAACACAAAAGGAGCAATTTGGGTCTGGGTTCCCCAAGTAGAAATATTTTAAGGGAAAAGTCGGCAAAGCACTGCTTTCTTCAGAGGTCAGCTCACAGAGCTGCAAGATGATTCCAAATTGTAATTTCCCATCATCTTGAATATAGAAGCTGCAGCATTTCTGAGAGACTTCTGCTTTAAGGGGGTGTTGGAACATTTTTACTGTGCCAACTAATAAATACTTAAGATTTTAAAATAAAATGGTTTAAAAGACTTCTTAAAGATGAAGGAGCTGAGGTTGTGTATGGTGTACAGAGGTTCACTAATGACTTAGCAAGTAAATCTTCAGTAGAAACACTTAATTGAATTACAGCTTGGCTATATTATTTTTTTTTTAGTTAGAAGCTTTTATAGCCTCACTGTTCAAGCTGAAATACTCATGGATGGCAATGACTGAGGAAAAAAAAAAAATCTCAGCCTTGGTTTCGTTAGTATTTTACATATCAGTAAAGCTATACAAAATAAGTCAAGAGACCTGCCCAAATAGGAGCTTGCTTACTAATTTGTATGGGGAGGTGAGGCAGTAGAGCTGGGAAGAGCAGCTGGAACTCGGAGAGCCAGAAGCTGAGTCAAGGAATGACATTAACCACTATGTATTGGTTTTCCAACTCAGTACAAATAACTCGGTGATGATCTGAATTGTTTTTGGTTATTCTTACTTTTTAACCAAGTTACAATAACAAATCCTGAGATGAATTAATGCATAAATATAACTTTTTAATAGGAGAGATTTAAAGTAAAATCTTTCTGAAAACTGTGGTTTTCTTACTGAGAAGCAAGAGGGTGGTTCAGGCACCTTTACCCTGTCAAGGTGGACTAGAGCCTAACAACTGGGTTTCTGCTACCTCTTTTCTCTTGTGCCTGCAAGTTCCCGAAAGGAAGGCTGGCCAGGTGTGTGAAAGCTCCAGATATTAGCCTGGATGAAATCACTTGTAGGTTGCGTCTACGTTAGTAAGTAGCATGCAGCAACAAATTGTCCAAGGGAAACTGCTGGTGCTGAGGATGGGTTGTGTACCTGGTTCAGGGAAGTGGGTTTTACTTTGGATTAGCCCTAATTTGGTGCTGGGAACCAAATGTCTGTTTGCAGTGAAATGCATCACAAAATGAAGGTTTAGTTCTATTTAAACGGACATCAGTTCAGGCACTTTGAGACAGCTTCACAATGCAGTCCATTGCACAAGAAGTGTATTGGGATAATCCACTCTCAAAACACGTTCCTCGTCAAAACAGTGAAGTAGTCATACCTAAGTAATACTTGAGCATCCAGTTAGAGAAGCTGGACAAACAGCATACACGTGGCTTTCCACTAGCCCTGATGCAAGGAATGGGGGACCATCAGAGAATTTTTGTTGTACTGGAATGTTGACCATTTGGCTATGCTTTGTGAGCATTTCAGGCCTGAAGAGGTTGTCCAGAGTTTCTATGAGCTAGAATTCTGTCTGTCACTAACTGAAATGCTGTGAAGAGAGAGTAAAAATACATATTGCCTTTCATTCTCAGGCAGTGTGCATGTAAGCGCACGTGTTGATGGTCACATTTAAAAAAACAGAACAAAAATTCATCTTGGCTGAACTATCTGGAAGCTTCTTCCCAACGGAAAAGTTGCTGGCTTTGGATATGTGAATGCTTCTCTTTGTGCCTTTACAGCATCATCACTGTAATCAAAAACATATGTTTTTTCCAGGGGGAACCTTTGATATGCAGTCACCAAACAGGATTTTCAGGTACAGATATCCTCCGAAATTGCAGGTTTGGGGAGAAGAGACTACTTGCACATAGTTACACAGGCACACTCCCAGCTACTGAAAGTGGCAAAGCTGAGTTGAACTAAACAGCCCCTTTCTTTCAGCCCAGCATTTTGGGAGTTTTGTGTGTTTATTTCAAGGAGCTCTGTAACCAAATATCTTACTTTTTTTAGATAGTTGCCTCTACATTTTCTGGACCATTGGTCTGCTGCTATAGTACCAATGAGGTGAGCTGACTGAAGCCGTTGTCATGGAAATTTGGATGGTTAACACTAAATATTTCATGCTGGTTTTGTTTCTTTGGGCCTTTTTATAGCTTCCAATCTCCTCAAATGCAAGCCATGGAAAAGGAGATTTGTAGAAGTGCTTTGGAGTTTTAGACGATTATGTACAAGAGGCCTATCTTTAAAACTTTCATGGTAGTTACCCAGAACCTGAACCAAAAATACATGCTGGAATTTCAGATTTTGGGTAAGTCCCACTGGAATATAACCCGTAGGATTTAGCATTCTGTGGAAGCAATTGACATTTCCATTTTACATAGTCATCAGAGGCTGACTTTTGTAGACTTAAGAAAAATGTTATTTTATGTGTGAACAGAGTTCATGGAGCTGATGCTAAGTTTTGTTTATAAAGTGCAGAATCATATAAAAATTATTTATTGTAGGTTGTTATAATTCAGGCAGCATTTTTTTCTCTGGTATTTCTGAAGATTTGGTAATGCTTTCATGTATGTTTAAAAAACAACACAAAAAGGCCTGGTCGACATGTATATTAGGTGTGGCTGAAATATCAGCAGTCCCTAGTGCTGACATAATTTTGGGGGGGAAGAAGTTGGCATTAAAAGGAGCCTTTCCTTCAAATCTTTTTTTCCTTCCCTTCTTACTGCTTTCCTTTAGCTAGTCTGTTAGTATGTCCTGTAGAGCGTCATCCTTGTATCCCCCTCCAGCTTCTCATGGAGATCCTGTAAGTCTGTGACATCTGTATTTTAGAAATGTTGAATACTCATCACTCCCTTTTGGGTTTCCTTGATGGGTAAGTGTTTAAATATAGAATACGTCAGAAATATTGTGAAGGCCAGAATTCAGTCACTCTGAAAGGGGTGTGACAGCATGAACTGTCCAGCTTAGCTGCAATTTGGTGTTTGATAGTTATCTGTCTGATTTACCATTTTCTAAAGAAACCCAGCCTTAACTTGCGGGGAGAGTGGAAGAACAAAAAGGAATAATGGAAAACGTATTGTTGGAAGAGACTGAGTAGGCTTAAAATAGCAATTTCATAACCCTGAAAGGAGAATGGATTCTGAATTTTTGTGTGTATTGTTATAATTTGTGGCTGAATAAAGTATGATGTGGATCAAATTTTATATGTATTAAGTGTTAATACAGATAAATGGTCGGAGCTCCAGAAATGCTAATGATCATGGACCAACACATATTACTGAAAGTCTTTGCATACACTCTTATTGGTATCTTTTTTATTGATTATGGTTCTCCATATATTGTCATGCAGACACTTTGTTTGGAAAGGCACTGAGGCTAGGTCGATTTGGTGATTTCTAATTTTTTGTTTCCCATCGGTACAACTAGCTTGTTCTGACTGTAGTGATGGAAGAGGATCATTACTATTTTAGCAAATATCTTGAGAATCTTGAAAATATCTTCCATTTTCAATGTCTGGCACTGTGTCTTTTCCATGATGTGATTTTTATTCGCACACACCCCCCCCCCCCCGCATTGCTTTCATAGATAGGACTAAGGAGAATTTTGAGACTGAGACTCAAATCAATGAAGTTCCCTGAATTTCTTCTCTTGTTGTTCATCAATTGCATCATTAGTATTTCCAAACTCCTGTCAGGCATCATGTAGGACTTGGATACTGGTTGCTGTAACTATGGCATTTATTTAGATAAACCAGATGATGCAGGTAAATGGTCTAACTGCAGCTTTAGAGAGTTGTTTATAATACTGTAGTACAGCTAAAGGAAGAGAAGGATGAATTTCAGTCCTTGCTCTTTAGTTACCAGGGTTTTCCTAGATGAGCACTGCTTCTGAGATCAATTAGCAGCACCTGTATAGGCCAGGTAATAGTGCTGAACTGAGATGACCAAAACAAAGTTGTTGGCACAGGCTGCAGATCTAGAGATCTGCCATTGTAGGTCTGTAGTGAATTTGGTACAGGACATAAACGTGAGAATTTTTGTCAGCAGGGAGAACCGTCGTGGCATTTTCATAATCTGGAGGCACTGCTAAAACTTCTCTTCTGGCTTCTCGGTCTTAGGTACTTCTGGGGTGGCACCTTGGCTTGGCTCAGGGATGGCTTTCAGGAGCGATCCCATAGCTCCATTTGTCTTGATGGCAACTTTTGTCTGTTTTGACAACTCTTCTCCATTTAGGACTTAATGTGCAGCTTTATCTAAAAAGGACAGTGACATCTTGAGTTTTGTGTTGGGACATGCAAATTCACTATTGACTGTCAGCACAAGGAGCATGCTGGCTGCCCTGTAGCAGTTAAAGTGAGGAGAGAGCAGTCAATGAAGATGCCAACATTTAAATGAAGAAATGGGATCTAATTAAGATGACTAGAAGCACAAGCAAATGAAGCAGTGCTGTGTAGGATGGTATTGCAGGACTGCCAGACATAGGATAGTTGGTCTGTAACCCTGCTCTGCAGCTGATGCATTCCTACCATCCATGATGGCATTTGCAGTGAAACGCTGTCTTGCAGGCAGTCTGTAAGTGAACGGCACATTTTCCACACTGATCGTCTTCCTCTGAATACATTGTTAAATAACTTTTTTCAGATATCTAGTATCCCATCTGTTTTTCCTTTCTCTCTTCACTTTTCTAGCGTGCTTGTGTACTTAGTGCAGACGTATTGGGTCTCTTACAGTGACTTTCAGAGGCACCTGATGTAAAGATTTATGGAACAACCACTCTACAAAAGCATCTTTTTCCAAGCTCTTTCTTTTTTCTTGCAAGATTTTTTGTCAAATCTGGATCTGAGAAGAAGAATAGAATACAGAGAAGTTGAACTTTTCAGTTACTGTAAAATCTTAAGACAGCTTTATCTTTTAGAGGGAGGGAAGCAGAATCTATTTCCACCTGTCATCACCAGGAACTGGAAGGACTGACTTTTTAGGAGAATGATCCTTGACTCTTCAGAGGAAAAATCGGCAGATTTCCCTAATGTGATCTGGCTATGTCTTAATGGAGAGGATCTTGAGTTAACAGCTTGATCTTCTCTTTTCTCCCAAAAACATCGCATTGACAGCTTCCAGTAAATGCAAAATATCCTCAGGAAAGCAATGTGTTTTGGACTGTCCTTGATAACAGCTATTTCCAAGAGAGTTAAAACATGACCTATCCTATTGTAGCTAAATTTCTTCACAAAAAGATGACTGGTTTTCATTCAAATTACATGATAAATATTTTGGTGTAAATAAGTCCTTAGTGAATCATGGGAGGTCAGTAAGCTTTCTGTGAGTCGTTCATTTCAAAATACAGTCTAATTCTGTCGGTCGTTAACAGTTTCCCTAGGTGCTTCTTATGTAATAAGAGTTTTGCTGGAAGTTGAGGGCTATTTAGGTGTACTCTTTGTATTGTTCTTCCTTCTCTTCCGTTACATCAAATGCAGTGTGCATTAGGAATGCCTGGTAAAAATCAGTAGCATTAAACTTTGAATTTATTAAACTTTAACCTTTTTCAGTACTATAAAATGTGTAGATAATCCTGGGAAAACCATTCATGTAGGAATCAAAGATGGGCAAACACCTTGTGTTCAAAGGAAGTTAATTTTGAAAAGTGAATACATTGTTATTTTGTGTGGTTTACAATGTATTTTAGAAAAAAAAATTAATACAAACAACTAGTATCAACCACAGGTGTGCATTTCATAGTTAATTGACAAGTTGGAATAATCCCATTAGACCTTCTGATGAGAAGCCATCACTAGAAGGCGTATCTTACAAAAAAACCCCACCATAATCCTAAAAGCCCCTAGACACAAATAACCACTTGTTTTACATCCAAAAAGGAATGAAACTGGTGAACTAAATTCTAACTGCTTTTCTGAAGTGGAAGTCAGGCTAATTTTCATGGGATGTTTAACCATTTCTTTCCCATCCTGTTCTTCTGTAACTTGACTTGAGGCAGCTGAAATCTTCTACTACATGACAGAGGAGCAAATAGGTGCTTATTCACAAGCAAATCAGTTCACTGGCATTTTATACTAGTCAGGCAGAATGCTGGACAAAGCTGAGCAGCCTCTGCACTCCAGTTCCCTTGGGGCCTTTATAAGTTTAATGTCTGAGTAAAATTCTTCCTATGAAAAACGTTGTCCATCTGTCCATCCCCTCACCCAGCAGTTCTAGGAAGAAGGACTGTAGGGTTGTCTCTTCCTTCAGGAAGTCTTACTGTGTTGTCAGAGTAAGAGAGATGGTGTTTTACCATGTTGCAGGTAGAACTAACTTCTACGTCCTGTCAATCAAAAGCATTCATAGGATGATTTCCTCCCTGTGAGAACTTTAAAATAAATTTAGGAAGGAGTGGGATTTTGACACAAGTTTGGATCAGCTGTCTAAGAAGGTTGTATCAGAAATAACTTCAGTTGTAACGGGGACTCACATCACAACTGGAGCTTTCCTCCCTTCTTGTTTGGAATTGGGTATTGCTAAAAAGGACATAACAATCTGAGGCTTTATGTATTTACTTCTGTCTCTGTTTAGCTAGCTGCTATTTTGTCAGTTGTATCAATTTTGACAACTGTGACAGAAGCCTGAGGGTGAAGGAGACTGGGAGAGAGCCTGTCACCTATTGTACATTTGGAATTTAATTTGATAAATATCTCCCCACCT
>VFFE01008529.1:1408947-1548229 GCA_008921705.1 Burhinus oedicnemus | reverse complement strand
CCCAAAAAAAAAAGAAAAAAAAAAAAAACAAAACCAAAAACAAAAAGCCCACAGACAAACAAACAAAACAAAACAAAAAAACCCAAAACCAACCAAACAAAAAAACCCCACGTTGTAATGACCTTGTACTGAAAGCTTTCAAATACTGTTGCTGTCTTTTTCCATTTTTAACTATCTAAGAATAGTGTTCCTCCTCTTTCCCACCCCTGGCCTCCAACTAGGCCCCAGGCCTGTCTCAACGCTGTGAAGGGAGCTGCTTGCAATCCCCCCACCCCACCCCCTTCAAAAAAACAACAACAAAAAAAAGGATTTAATCTCTGTTGATAATGAATGAACACCGTTGTTTCTAGCTATTACTTTACAACAGGTATTACGTTTTCTATCTAGCTGAGGAGTCATGAGGAAGGTTCTTGAGCTGAGATATGTCTGTAGTATTAAAAGGAATGTGATACTGTGAAAGTGGCGTACAGTACTCATTACTTGTTTGATAGTCTGCTTGTAAAATGTAAGCCAGGAATCCTGCACGTATGACCAGCAACCACCGTTATGTCTTCAAGTGCTGTTTTCATTTGTGAAATTGTGTGAAAAGAAAACTTTGAAACAAAAGATGGAGAAGACAACACTATGGAGATGTTAATGCACTTTTGAAATATCTGTTGACTTGCTTTATTTCACGTTTATGGCTTGAAAGTTTATGATGCTGAGTCAAGGAGCTGATGAAGCAGTGCAAGATGAAAAGGAATAGTTTGTATTGCTAGGATAGAAGGGGGCTAGGGAAAAATTAATTAATGAACACCATATGATAAGCGCTGCAGGTATAGAGCAGAGTACACTAATAGGCTTCCCAAAAGTAGATTTTGTAGGAATGCCCCCTTTAGAGCCAGCCAGGTGCCACCCATGGAGGCCTTCCATCAGCTGCAGTTTGGTTTTGGATCATGCATTTTCTTGGGGAAAGGTCCAAAAGTAAGCACCAATCTGGGACATGGCAGTTTATTTACGGAGAGTAGCCAGGTTTTGCTGTATTTTGGGCTTCAGGTAAGGTATGTCTTGAGAGCATGTGAAAGAAAACCTTAGTGTGTGTCAGTAACACGATACATCTCTCTTGAGGAGACCACCGCCACAAAATAGAGCAGTCCAACTTCACTAGAACACCAAGTACAATTATGTTCTATTTCTGAGCTTGTTTACAATAATCTATAAACAGATTCTGCAAATACTGTTTTTTTGGAAAGGAAGGGGAAAACCTTTTTGTGCCTCTCTAAATTGCATGGAGTGCTTTCCAACTCACATGACTTTGCAAAAAGTGTAACCTTTTCCATCTACCTGAGGAGTCATGAGGAAGGTTCTTGAGCTGAGATTTGTCTGTAGTATTAAAAGCAATGTGATAGTGTGAAAGTGGCGTACAGTACTCATGACATCAGTCTGCATTACTTAGCAATCTTCTGGAGGCAGCACTCAACATATGTGGGAAGTCTAGTCACCTTTATGGCTTATTATGATAACGTATAAACTGTAAGAGTATGTGTTGGCTACGTGGAGCTCTGCTCTTAGTGCATACTGTTTCAGTCATCTCAGAGGGCACTAGTCACTCATCCACCGTGGTCCAAGTCAAAAAGAACTGGATTTAAACAGATGACTCTCTTCTGCCCCGAACAGAATATCCTTTGCTTTTCGGTGCACCCTTGTTTATCAGCTTCTTATATACATCCCTACAAATTTTGAGTCTCAGACTCAGCACCCTTGCTTATCCCATTATCTGTATAATGCCCGTTCAAACCTAACTAAGCAGACCGTGCCCGTGAGTAGACACCCATACAGTCGCTTTTCCATTCAGAGGTCCGTGGTGATAACTATTCAGTCCTTGAGCTTTCCCTTATCATGGTTGAAATGACATCTCTGTCTTGCCTTTGCAGGTCTGGTTTCACAGTCCTTCCTGAGCAGCATACCTGCGGCGTGGTTAGCCCCGCTGGCTGCTAGCCTGGCTACCCCTCCTAGCCCTCTGGTTGTGCTCTGACTTATTCTCCTTTCTCAAAAATTATCCACAAGTTCCCTGGTTAAATGAGACACCTAGTGCATTTTAGGTACTAGAGAGAGAAATGAGCTAGACTTAACATGTGGGTGGTGAAGCTGCCAAGAGTGGCACAGTTCATAGCTCTTTTATGAGCAGCAAAGTTTTGGATAATATGCATTGAGGCATGAAGTCATGGAGCAAAGGTGAACTTTTTCTCCATGCACCCATCAATCTTAAGTACTTAGGGAGTTGGTGGTAAGAATCTCACTTTGACTTTACCCGTGGCGCAATCGTTATGCGCAGAAAAATAGAGCAGGAGCTTGCAAAAGATGGTTGTCATCCAGAGACTGGAGGAACTGTAAACTTTCTGCCTCTCTTTCTGAATTGAATCTTGTTTTGAAAGTGGCTTTGTGGGAAGAATAAAAGTCAACAAATAGTGAAGGAAGAAAGCTAATAATGAAAGTACTGCAAAGAATTGTTGCTTAGGAGTTGAGGGGTGAACACTTGGAAAATGAGAATTGAAGTTAATGACTGGAAAAAGTCAGCGAGGTATACGAGGCTGTAGGGCAGTCTCCAAGCAGGATAATAGCAGAAAAAATCCTGTGAGGACACTGGAGATAAGACCTGAACATAAAAGGTCTTTCACTGAAATGAAAATTAACTTGAAAAGTTTGTTACTCTATTCTCCCTTGAATTTCTACTAATGCCAAGGGATAAGGAAATTCTGTCACTTCTAAATTTTATTTTTTTTTTCTTTAGTGAGAGACTAAACACTGTGGGTTTGTGCTAGAAGGTTTTAGTTCGTTCTTTAATTAAACCAGTAGGCAAGACTTCTCACAAAAGAAGTCTCAGCTGATTGTGTCTTGCCATTCTTTTTCTGGCAGCTGTAGGTTTCCTGTTGGGAAGAGGAGGTGGTGGGGTCCCTGTGGTTGGGATTACTGGGAACTCAGCTAGATGTGATCCCCAACGTCTCATCTAAGTTTGAAGTTGTATCTAACTTGAAAGTTTGCCTTGCCTTATGTGGGGGCCTGCACCATCAAAGGTTACTTCTAAAATAAATTATTCTGTGATTCTGAAAGGATAAATTGTGCAGTATCTCAGTTTAAAAAGAAAAAAAAAATATCCCAGTGAAATCTATAAAGTAAAATGCTTTAGATACAAAACTTTCAATCCATTGAGTGGATAAAACTGTTCAAAAAAGTGAGTTGACCACTAGTGTGGGTTTAGGGAGTGCTAAGGACAGGAAGCATTGATCTCTATTTCATTCTTGCGCAGCTTTTTTTCTAGAATTGTGCTGAAAATAACTGCTTTTTAGTACATATCAAACTACCGAAATCAAAGATTCGATGCAGTCTTTTAAAAATGCGAATAAGTACTTTGCTGTATCATCTTCTTATATATGTTGTGTATGTCTCAAAAATGATTTTCCTTTCTTCTGTTCTATGACAAAGTATTCCATGATTATAAATACCTTGTGGATGACAAAAATATTGCTATCTGTCCCAACACAACTAGATGGCTTCTCCTAAGATATATAGCTGTGGACCCTGTTTTTCCTGTAGCAGCACTCTCTAGTAAAATAGAGAAGGAAAGGTTTTAACAGCAAACGGTACGTTAGACTTCTTGACATATTTTATTGAGGCTGCTATGGTCAGAAAAAAAGGCAAGTAAAAACACTGAAGAATAATTCAGATGTCCTCTCATACTTGACTAGGCAGGCAAAACTCAGTCAAAACATCTCCTTGTTTCAAGAGCTTTGTAGGCAGGCAAAACTCAATCAACCCTTATGAAGGGACTGGTAGGTATAAACTGGTGGGTTTATACTGTAAGTATAAACACTGCGTAGCATCTAAAATCATAAATCATCCCACTTCCCCCCTCCCCAGCCAGGGCCTGGCCAGTTGATATGTTAACAGTTCCTCTTCTGTGGCAAGCTTTGCTTTCCTACCTACTGTGTATTGAAGAAACAGAGAATCTTTTTTTAGTCTGGTCTTGTTTAGCAAAAGGCAGCTGTTGCATTCAGCTGTTACTGAGCTTTTTTCATTAAAATAGTTTCTCACTCTTTCTCAAATCTACTGGCAGGCTAAAGATATTGACATCTTGCTGCATGCTCATATGTAAACTTATAGGATGACTTCTGGTTCTGTGGGGAAAAAAGCAACTGCTGCTTCTCTTTCTGTGAAGGGAAAGAACTCTTCCTTGTTCTTCAGATGCAGCAAACCTGTCCGTGCTTAAAAATTGATTGTGTTCTCTCATGATTTGGTGCATGGTGTAGAAACTGTAGCTGTTTGTCAAGGAGCAGACTCAGGTGCATTAGGAAGTTCTAGGTGTTGGTTTGTGTTGTGCTTGATTACCCAAGAGTCAATTCACAAGAATACTCAGCATTTCAGTTCCCTGCTTTGTCTCTGCAACATAAACATTCTCATCATAGCAGAAATAACATGGTATACTTAAAAGTCAAAATCACTGCAGTCTTGTGTTAGTTTTAATGGTTATAGATACATCTTCTTTTTCTGTATCTAATTCAGACACTGTAAATGCAAAAACTTTTCCTAATACATTTCAGTTGTGTCTTCTGTTTACCAGTCCTGTTTGGCCCAGTGAGTGATGAGAAGGTAGTGTTCTGTGTTTGATAAAGTTTCATGGTTGCTTACACTGTTGTTCTATACTTAGTTTTGTGGTTTTAGGGAAATAATTTTAAGTCATCTGCAGTTGTTTTTCTGATTACAGAAATAATCTTTATCCACTAATTACACATTTATACTAAAATACAAGTCAGAAAACACTTAAGAATAGAAGTATGCTAGAAAAGAGAATTTATGCGGCAGGACGAGATCATGCATGCATGCAACAGTCTTCCCCACTGTCTTAGCAAGTTCAGATTAGTGGATATAATTACCTATAGGTCTGTATAGGAGATGTTGGTATCTAAGTCACCAGGCTGAGATGGGATGGGACCTCTGCAGGTCACCTAGTTCAGCCCCCTGCTCAAAGCAGAGTCACCTAGAGCAGGTTGCTCAGGGCCGGATCCAGTCAGAGTTTGCATATCTACAATGATGGAGACTCTGCAACCTCTCTGAGCAACCTGTGCCAGCATGTGGCCACTCTTATAATAAAAAAGACTTTTTCTTATGTTCAGAAAGAACCCCACAACCTTTAAAGAACTCCAAGAAACATTAACTTAATTCAGCAGCAACTTGATCCTTGCTGCTTTTTGATACAAATTGAAGAGCCATAAAACCTGATTCAGTTTACATCTTAATTAATTGCTGGAGGTTTGCAAGAGATGTGGTTACTGTTCACCCAGTGGCATGCTTCTTAACTGGAAAAATTCCAGCTGTGGTTAATAAACATTTGCCAGGATAGAGCTTACATTGTTTATTTTAAGAATTTGAAATAATTATATATTTATTTACATTTCACAGATTATTTTTTCTTTCTCTCTTTTTTTTTTTTTTTTTTTTTTTAAAACTGATGTCTACTTGATCTTCATGTAGTCAGCATGCAGGTCTGTTTGCTGAGGGAGCCAGGGTCAGAGGACACACAGGAGCATGTGGATTCTTCGTTTCTAGATACTTGCACAAAAGGCCTGGAATGGTACAGGTAGATGAAAAGAGCACAAATCTTGATCAGGCCAAGAACAGTTCCAGGGAAATACGCATTTTGGTTTTTTTCCCCATTTGTCATGGCATCTTGTCTTTACTAATGAAAAGAGATTAATGTTTAACATACGTAAGGGTCACAGAAAACTGAGGTGGTGATTTGTTGCTTCTTCTAGATCAATACTACATCAATTGCCTAATCAGAAGTAATAAAATTATATTAACAGGCTGTGAATTCTTTTAGGCTAATAAGCAGGAACAGAGGAGTTAGTGTTTTTCAGTAAGTGTGGCACAGAAGCCAGCTGTTACTTATAAATGACATAATTCAAGCCTTAGCATGTGTGAAAATAAATGAATAAGTACTCCCCTTGGTTTTCATCACCAGGCTCGCTAGGTCTCCTCAAATGTGAAGTTTATTACCTATTGCAAAGTCATTCTGTGAGATGTAGTGTCTTTTTCTAACTACTGTGTCTGTATGTAAAGTCCAGCCACTGCTGAATAGCAATTTTGTCAATTTCCAAGGTGTTTGATAAAAAAAAAAAATTGAAAAAATCAAATTCGATAACCGTGCATGTGTGATGGATCCCAAGTGCCTTGTCTGGGCTTTAGCTGAGCTGTATCCCTTGCAGCACCTGCACTGCTGGAAATCTCTCCTTACAGTCATTGGCATGGGTGATGCCGGGGGACCTTAACCCTGGCTGAGATGGTGGCAGTCTTTGCCTGGGTGAGGGCTGACATTCCTGGCTTTGACAACATGAGCGTTTTCCAGAAAATACCTCATTCCTTCACTATACTCTGCAGCCTGGGCAAAAGCAGAGATGGGATCGCAGGTCTCTGCATATATTCTGAGCAACTCAGAAGTAAAATTGCATATGGCTGGTGAGTCCAGACACTCCCACAAGAGTAAAATGTGTTTATTAGAAAAACACTAAAGCAGTTGCAATTTGAAATATGGGTAGAATAAAGTTTTACATTTCACTGTCATCCTGGTATGTTATGCGACTAAAAATTGGTTCTTTGAAGGACTGTTAGGTAAATAAAACTGAGGTGAACCTTGAGCTCACCATGGAGCAAATGCATATCGTCTGAGGTAATAAAGATTCATTATACCCTTACGTTCTTCTTGTATATGATTAAAAAGTTAGGCACAATGCTGCCTGAGCCCAAGGCTTTCCGACTGGTTCGTGACATAGCTGAGAACAGAATTCTGAAGTCATGACCCTGCTTTTCTTACCTCTTTCCCCATTGTCTTTGCTGGTGATTAGCTGATGACTCATGCCTTATGCTCAAGGGTGAAGTAATGCTTCCTGAGTTGTCTTATTTATTTTTTTTTGTAATCTGTTACTTATTGTCCTAAATCCACTAGCTATGTGTGTGCATATATCTGTCTGTCTATCCATATCTATATATCTGTGTTTTCTTGTCTATAGAAAGAATCCTACTGAGCACCCAGAATAGTAAAATTCAGTTTTCACTGTTCAGCCTTTTTTTTTTTTTTTTTCTTCCTCTAAGTCCTTTACTGTTTCCTGTGTTGGTTTACGTAAATTATTGCTTTAGGTGTTAGATAACCATAGAAATGTCTGAAAAAGACAGAGGTCATGTCTTCAAAGCATTCTTTAGGTTTAGGTATGCCTTTTCTCATAGAGGAGGTGGTTCTTCTGGGCTGCTGTTTGTCTGCTGGTCCCAGACTTCCTTCTGTACTATCCGCAACCAAATACTTCTAAGTAAGCTCCAGTCGATGCTTGACAAAGGAAATTTGTTTTGTCAGGAAACTGGCACACTAGCATGGATTTTTCTCAAAGTAATTTGGGGGAATTAAAAAGTTGGCAGAATTACCTGTTGTAATTACAGATGGTGGCCCCGCATTTGTTGTTATGGCAGCAGCCCATGGCTGCAGAAGCACCTTAATCTCCTAGGCCAGTCAAAGCAGTGGGACGTAACCGAGCATTGGCCTTGCAGCAGCTTACCAGATAGCGTATGCATGTTCCTACCTTGTAACTATCAGAAACTGTGACTGTTTACTGTTACTTAAAATATATCAGCTGGCAGTTTGGCTTTTGTTTATAATTACATCTGTGGGCTATGGCAGACTGCTCTCTCATACAGATGCCCTGCAAATGATACTGTATGTGGAAGTAATATTATTTAAGAGTGTCAAAAAGGATAGTAGAATAAAAATGAACATCTGAAATAATTAATATCTTTCTGTAAAAAACACAGCTACTTACAATTAAAAAACCAAAACCTCAAACACCAAACTGCCATAACAATGTAATATGCTATTATGAAGGTGCAAGCAAATTTGCAAGAGATGTATTAATCTGCATTACATGAATGCTTGAGGAAGAGAAGGGAGTGAAAAATAACAGAGATTAAATAACTTTCCCAATTAATTAGTCTGTGGCTTCTCTTATGCTTTCTGAAGTATTTCTATCTTTCCTTTTGAGTTTGAATTTGTCACGTTATACTGGTTCCTTCAGGTGCAAAAGTTTTACTGATAACACAGAGCCTTACAAGAGGCAAAGCTCTTTTGACAGTGTTGATGGTGAACTCCTGGCAGGGAGACAAATGAGCCATTCATCTAGTCAGTGTTTAACTTCTATAATGTGTCTGTTGGACAAAATATACTGGTATCACTTCAACTGGTCTTTCAGAAAACAAAACCAAACTAGCCATTCCAGAAAAATAACAGCAAGGAGCACCTCTTCGTGTTGCAACTTGTTTGTCATAGAGCACTAGATGCTAATGTTGTGTATTTTTTCCCCCTCCTGTAGGTGCCTGAGATTATAAGCTCTATTCGACAAGCTGGAAAAATTGCTCGTCAAGAAGAGTTTCAGAATAATCTCTCAGATGTTGAAGACCCTTTTGCCAAGAAGTTTGAAGTGCTGTTCTGTGGACGGGTGACAGTAGCACATAAAAACGCACCTCCAGCACTCATAGATGAATGCATTGAGAAATTTAATCGTGCAAGTTGTAAAAAAAAAACAGATTTCAACTCATCGTCCCAACAACATGAAACTGCCAATAACTTCGGAGGCTTCTCTTTCAGCAACAAGTTTCGATCTGTCTTCCAGCCCTTGGTCAGTGAAGAGGAGGAGAAAAGGCCAATTAGGAAATCTTTTTCTCAACCTGGGCTTCGTTCCTTTGCTTTTAAGAAGGATTTGCAAGAGGGAAGCCATAGGAGTAACAGCTTTGTCAGGTCTTTTGAAGAAGATGCAATTTCACTGAACTTAAAAAGTCAACTTATCTATGGACACAGTGTTGTGCAGCCAACAGACATTGCAGAAAACCGGACAATGTTGTTTACGGTAAAGCAAGATTTGCAGCTCTTGGTGGTGTTTTCACATCTTGGAGTTTGGACTGGCACACACCAAAGCAGATGTTCTGAAAGATGGCAGTTGCTTCTTTAGTAACTTAATTGCAATTACCAGAGCTTAATTTAAACTCGCCTATTTCTCTAGAAAGCATTACCACTCAGTGTAAATTGCTTTATGTAGTGAAAATAAGTTTATATGAAATAGTTTAAAACAGCACTACCTGAAACGTTGGGCTTCTAAAGACAGCTTTAGAAAGCTACAGCAAGTTAGTAGGTAGTTATACAATTGCAAAATGGTACATACAATTACTCTACCTAGTAACAGCAGAAATAAATTTCCAGGTGAATGAGTTACCTGTAAGTATAGCAGAAGGACAGAACCATGACTGGGGGCTAGTAGACTTTATGTCCCATGATAAGCAGCGTAATTCATTAAGGTGTTCCTGCTGCTACTACGTCTGTGTAAAGATGGAGTAATGTAGTAACTTCCTAGGCTACTCCACACCTGCCGCCACTCTTGTCCTGCTTTTGTGTGGCTAGCAATGCCCTTGCCTTGATAGGCAAGCAGCAAAAGTGTTTTTCAAGATCTGAGAAACAAGTAAGGAATGTGTTATTTGCTGCTCGTGCAGTCCTCATGATGGATAAGTTGTGTAACATATTTTGTATATCTTGTATCTTATGAACATAATGCAAACCTGGAGCTGATACTGCGATGGCTGGCTTTCGTAAGGTCATTTTGGATCTCTCAGCTGCTGTTGGGGCTAGGAGCTTTTAAGGACAGTGACAGAGTGGAGCGAGTGCAGTTAGAAGCAGGTCTTTTGGAGGGGCAAAAGAGAAGTACTGCTTTAAGGATTGCCAAAGTGTTATGTCTGTAAAACGTAACACACAGAAAGAGGTGTAGTTAGCTATACCTGATTTAAAACTTATGTTTAGTCGTGGCAGGCTGGCATCAGAGAGAGAAGTGAAAGAAGGTGGAGAGAAATTTTGTGCTCCAGTAAAAACAGTTCCATGTTTACCTTCTTCCCTGAGCATGTATTTCACACAGAAAATACAGATGCCCTTGATAATAATGCCTACTTTTCAAACAAAACCTGACTCCACTATGAATTCATAGCACGTATTTTAGAGATAGAGAGATTATAGATGGTCTGCCTAGGTCCAGATCCTCTTATTCCAGTGAGTGCATTTTTAATTTATATTAAATAGATGCAACAGTTCTCAAAGAGACATGCAGCTTCAGCCTGAATATAACATCAGTCATCTGTTGACAGGCTCATTTCCAAATTGTGGGGCTCTGCTGATCTGGCTTTCTGTCTTGGATTGCTTTTTGCCTGGGAAAATACTGTTAGTATTGTTTAGTTCTATTCTTTTGCCATTGAGCCAGTCTAAATTCAGCTGAATATAAGGAATTGAAGTAACTGTGGTTTGTGCCTCTGGTATCCACCAGCTTGTGGCAGAGCTGAGTTTGTTGGTTAGCCGTCCCCCGTGACCAGCAGGTATGAGTAGTGGTATGCATGCGGCGTGCACAGGTCTTCACCTTTGCTCATCAGTTTGTGTGTGACTACATGTGAAATGCTTAAAAGTAACTTGATATCCAGAGGAAAAAACTTGTTTGTATTTTCTCAGTTAAAATCCTTACTTGGATTTTCCGCAGGACTGCAGCAGAGGTTGGTTGGTGTACGAGGTGTGAAAAATGTTGAGGTGAACTAGGTGCTGACTCTCCTCACCTGGTTCAGACAGGCCTGCTTTTGGTATCTCTTCCTGAAGAACTGCGTTCCTAGCCAATTTCTTAGGATTTTGGTTTTGTTATTTTTAGGTTTTTCTCCTGGCTGTATTTGTGGGGAGGAGAGGGGTGTTTTGTTTGGTTTTTTTGTTTTTTTTTTTTTTTTTTCCTTGTTCAGTTGGCTTCAAATGATCCCTGCTGCCCTGGGACCAAGTGTGAAAGGAGTATGTGGGGCTGGAGCTAAGAAGGAGCCTCTCTCACTGAAGGGAGGGAAAGGCAGCAGCGAGCAGGAGGAGGCTGCTGAGTAGGTGTTGGAAGTAATAACCCCATGGACATGTGCAAGGTCAGCCCCACGGACAATGCAGGGAAACCAGCAGGGAGTTGGGGAAAATCGTTGTGACTGGTTGAAGTGAAAGAAGAGGTGGAAAGTGGATGCACAGGACCATTTTTAGACACACAGAGGTGGCACATCTCACGTGGTCCATTCACACACAGGGTTCTCCCCTTCCCCCTTAAGAAATTACAGGTATATTGGTGCTGCTGATGTTTTTATGTGCATCTTTTGGGGTTTGGTAGTTATTGAAGCCTCAGCAGGTTTGTCTGAGTCATCCTGATGAATGGATCCAGATTCCACCCGTCTCCCCTAAAATCTGGTATGAGACTTGCCCTTAGTAGACTTTCTGGTGTGCTAGAAACTAGGAGGAATTTAAATTTTAGCTGTTAAAATGTTGCAAAGATGTTGCCAGGAGCTGAAAAATTGAAAACAATACTTTCACCTTAAAAATGCCCTTTGACTATCAAAAGTTAGCATCAGGTTTTGGGTTACAGCTGTACAAATGGCCTACAGATTAAATTAAGTTAGAAAATATACTCCAGTAAACTCATTTTTATAGTTTGAGTTAAAGTCTTTAAATGCTATGTGTGTCTTAAATAAATCCCAAAAAAATAATCAGGTGGAATACAGGAAGAGGCACACACTTGGATTTAAATTTTAGGACAATTTAATTAAGTAGCTTTTGGGAATGTGGTATGTGCCAAGCCTGCAGAAAATAAGAAAAGGGAGTGTAAGTATATTTTTCTCAGTGCAAAGGAAGTTACTTGTGATATAATATTACTCTCATCTAATTTAACACTGTTCTCAGTCTCCTGTCTCAAATGTGAAACTAAATCTCAGTTCAGTGATGTGCAGAGCTCTGAATGCCAAATTGATGTTGTTTCAGTATTCTCTCTTTCTCTGGTAATAATACACTAATTGGTCTAAAAATACAGGTAGAAAAAAATTTTAGATTTATGTCCAGGAAACATTTTTATAACGAGACAAAAGAAAGTGTAATGTTGCTTGTTACCATCTTGCTATTTATTTTACTCTTTTTAGATTGGCCAGTCTGAAGTTTACCTTATCAGTCCTGACACAAAGAAAGTAGCAATTGAAAAAAGCTTTAAAGAAATATCCTTTTGTTCTCAGGTAAGAGTGCACTGTATTCTTTCTTTTTTTTGTTTAAGTATTCTCCACTTGTGAATGCTCATGTACTCCTCTCTCCTAGCATTTCAAATGGATTCTCATTCCAACAGTTTCAGTAATTGCTATTGACAAGTTGCTGGCTAATCAGTAATTTTGTAAAACCGTTATTCTTTTCTCATGCTTTGCATTGTAATTTCTGAGATGAATACTCACTTCTGTGTGCAGGGGATGAATAATATGAGCCAGAATCACAGAATGGTTAGACTTGGAAGGAACCTTGAAGATCATCTAGTTCCAACCCCTCTGCCCAGGGCAGGGACACCGCCCACTAGACCAGGTTGCTCAAAGCACCGTCCAACCTGGCTTTGAACCTTTCCAGGGATGGGGCATCCACAGCTTCTCTGGGCAGCCTGTTCCAGTGTCTCACCACCCTCACAGTAAAGAATTTCTTCGAACAGCCTGGTGTGATTCACAGTTGCGCAAATCCAGGATTCTCTGAGCCATATTTTTCAAGAAGTGATAATGAAAGGAGAAAAACAATATGTAAGAGTTATCTGAAAAATACTTCAAAAATACATTTTTTTTCCAAGAGTATAAGTTGCATGTGTGTAAAAGACAACCGTCTTCCATGCAGAGGTAGTGTGTGAGATGCACTGAGGGCAAGCACATTTTGGAGCCTCCTCATCTACTATTAATCCCTGTTCCTTATGCCACAGAGTTTGCTTCCCTGTCCTTCTGCCTCTCATTTTCATGGCTCTGTCTTTGATTTTGCATGGTGATTTATGTGAGGGTGCAGTTTACCTGGTGACTTATTTAGAGTGGTGATGTTTTGAAAGAGATGCAGCTTACACAAGTGAAGATGCGGTAATGGCATTGCGCAGGTTACATGGGTGTGTGACTCACACTCAGCTACTACAGTGGCTCAGTGGTGTGAGGGCAGAATAGTCACCGTCACGTCAAGGACGTGGGACGGCTTGGGCAGTTGCAGCACTCCTGCATGAGCAGCTGCAGTATCTGCTGATGGGTCCTGCGTACAGGAGCGGAGGACTCTCCTTTGAGAGTTGCTCGAATATCCATCTGCAGACTGCAATGACTGTTCATAAAGACATTTCATAGACTAGTTGCTTTTGTTAACTAACTAGTGTCACGATGCAGGAATTTGTGTCTCCCTAGCCATTTTCTGGCCTGCAGGGCATTATTTGTATTTAGTTTATCTGTGTACCAGATTTGATTCAGTTTAAGTGAGTGGGGAAATTGAATTTAATTCATTAAACTAGGATAGAGTCCTTAAAGAACACTTAATTCCTTTAAAACCTGTTATAGATCATTTTAATTTACACCTCTGAGAAATTAACCTGAACTGTGATTATATAAATAAACTTATATTTTTTGAGGAATGGATGTTCCTGCTAGTTTAACTAAAAATTCACCTTGAATTAAACCAGTGTAATGCTTGTTTGTACTGTGGGGCTTGGGTGGGAATAAGACCTAATATACCAGGATGTGAATTTCACCACTCTTTCTTGCACTAGGAACTATTTTTCACTTGGCTTACTTGCATAGTGCAGGTCCACTCAGTGCATCACAGGCTCTGTTCTTAATGATACTGGGCAAAATGATTTGCTGTTATTTGCTTCTAGCTTTTTTGGTGTGTGGTTTTTTTTGGTTTTTTTTTCTGTGAATGACTTTGGGTTTTAATTTGATGAGGATAGCTTTAATCACTAAACATACAAGTACCTATTCTGAAAACTTCAGAGTAAACATAAGTAGTTTGCATGCTGTCAGGTCAAGAGCTTTGAAGCTGGAACGCAGAAAAATCTCTATTCCCATGTTCCCTTAGGCAGGAGCTGGTTGGGTAGACTTTGTGACTTGCCCTGAAGGTCAGCAGACAGTTGCGCTCCTCAGAGCAGAAGTGAGATTCTCATTGAATTCTCCCCTCCTGTCTGGAGAATGTGTTGCTGGGCAAATGTTATGTCAGTATTGGGGTACAGAGGGCTTTTCCCCTAAGTATGCACATTTCAGAAGACTTGACAGAATGATCTTATGGACTCATCTTGATCATATAAGAACTTTAATAATCTTTTCTTGAAGGCGCTAGAGATAAATTATAAGGGAGATCAGAATCAGTACTTAGTTTCCAGAATGCTCAATCAGTCAGGGCAGAAAGAATTATGTGGTCCTGGGACAATATCTGAATTAGCTAATCTGAAACAGCTAAGAGCATTTCCCAGCTTGCAGTTTTGCAGGCAGGGCCATGATCCCAGCTGGGCTCCCTCCACCATAGCAGTTGGATTTTCAGGAGAAGAAATGGGCTTTCAGAAGAAGAAACATGGACTGGAGGGTTAGAGACTGGGGGTCAACGTGTTCTGTAAACGTCTCTGATGTGAATGATGGAGGGAGAGAGTCTGTGGGTTGCATCAGCCTGTTCTTGCTTTATCACGTAGCTGCCTCCTAAAATGCCTAGCCTGGACATCTAATGGACCTAGAGTTGGAGAAGCTGTAGGCTTTACATCCTTTGAATGGTCTTCTGATCTTTTTGCTCTCATGGCATATTAGTGTCTCATGTTTGTGTAATAAAACCTTTGTTATCTATGTGTAATTGTCACACTCCAACAAACCTGGTATGTCCATATATGTTAAATTATTTTCTTTCATTCAGCTGACATGCTCATGTTTATTTCAAATGGTAAGACAGCATTGTTCAGATTGCTTAAGGATATCTGATGCTATAACATGTTCTTTTCTGGGACACGGGGGGGAAAAACCCAAACCCAAAAACCCAACAAAAAACCCAAAAAAGTTCTGCTTGGCATCTTCAGATTGTTTAAATTTCACTGAAATTTCTGATTTACTGTGATTCAGCTGTATGATTTTTGATACAACAGTTTATTGCCTCTCTTTACCTGACTTTAATATTGTTATGCCACGACAGCGAGAAGGTACTAAAATGGTGCTGAGTGTAACTGAATTTTTATAAACAGGCTCTACCACTGTGCGTGTAATTCATCATCATATGTTTGGTTTTGTTTTTTTTTACCAAGAAGGCACTGAGGAGATGTGCACTGGGATCACCTAACTCTACTCATCTGAAAGTCTTTTCATAAAAGAAAAAAATTCTCAGCAATTAAAAAACATTCTTGGCATTTTAGCAGGATGTACTGTTTATCTGCTGCTGCAAGTAGATTGTGCCTGAATTTGCATGCTTTTTAGGAGAAATAAATGCTTCCATGAGGGATCTTTAAGTAATATATTTAACGATTTTCATTTTTTGACTAGCCAAGCTTTTCTTTAGATGAAAAAAAGAAATTATCAATTTTTTATTATTGCTTCGATTTGCTCTTACAGATGTAAAGCAATTGTTGACCACTTAAGCAAAAGAGAAAACAGAGGTATTTCCAATATTGAGTAATATCTTGAATAGTATTTCTTCATCCCTGTAAGTGTTTTCCAATGGATCTGTTACAATTGTCATTAAAAAACCAAACAAACCACCAAACAACAAAAAAAACCAAAACCAAAAACCAAAAAAACTATCCAACAAACAACCTCTGACTTAAGGGAAATTTAAAAGATTCATGAAGTAATAGGTTCTATAACGGCATAGATTTTTAATGGCTGGATGACTTTAATGTAGCGGAACAGAGATATGTGACCTATTTGTCCTGCTGTTGGGCCTTTCATTCTTTTGTTACTGGAAAAAATACAGGTACAAAACATTGAAAGTAACTATGACTGCTTCACTATTGTTTTTGTGCTAGGGAATTAGACATGTGGATCACTTTGGGTTCATCTGCAGAGAGTCTTCAGAAAATGGAGGCTTCCACTTTGTTTGCTACGTGTTTCAGTGTACAGATGAAGCACTGGTAAGTGAAAGAAAAGAAGAGCCCTGATACTAAGACCTAAAAGTTTTTTATTGCTCCGTGCTCTGCATTTTGCTGAATGTCTTCAAATCCTACTCCACTCAGAAATACAATTATTTAAAAAATGTAACTAGCATAGTAGTCTGCAAAGGAACTTTTAATTTGTTATGAAAGCAGAAGTTAAAATCACCTTTAAAATCCAATAGAACTTCCTTTCATTGCACAAACTAAGTTAGACTGTGTGCCTCTTTTTTGGAAGAGGTTTTTTTCATAGTGTACATGTTACAAAAATCAGGAGTACGCTACTGTGCTCTAGGTCAGGCCAGTGTGTCACAACTGCAGTAAGCTTTTTTTAATCACAGAAAAGAAAAGGTTTCTAGATAGAGGTAGTATCTTTTAATAGACCACAGTAGTAAACTTGGGTGGCCTGGAAGAGATATGACTTCACAATGAGTTTTTTCTTGCTTGTGTGTTTGTGTGTGGAAATGGCACGTGAACAGCTTTTCTTTTTAATCATAAGCAGGTTTCGAAACCAACAGCAGTACCGTTCTAAAAGACTATTGTGTTTGTGTTAATTAAAACAGAAGCTCAGTGGAGGAGTGGAATTCTGTTCTTTTGCACTCTATTCTTTTCAGGTTGATGAAATCATGATGACATTGAAACAGGCTTTCACCGTAGCTGCTGTGCAGCAGACTTCCAAGGCACAGCCCCAGCTCTGTGAAGGATGTCCTATGCAAAGCCTGCATAAACTGTGTGAAAAGATAGAAGGTGAGATTTAAAGAACTTTTGGTTGAATATTTTTTCTAGCAATTTTACTAGGGGACAATCTTACATGTGAAACTCTAGGGGAGTGAATACTTAAAAAGAGCTTGGGACTTGGGATGGAGGATTGAAAGCCAGTCTTTTGATTTAGAGGACTGCAATGTAAAGTTATCTGTAAGGTAATAAGAATTTTCTAACAGAAGTTAAGCTCCTTTCTTGTATTTTAATTGAATTTTTGAAAACTAATTAGGAGTCTAAATATTACTGAATTGCCACTAGCTTGGCTCTATTAGCCCTATGAACGCAGAGGATTGTAGATAAGGAGCTTCTCAAGAATATATGCTGCAGTAGCTATGACCTGCTGTCCTATTGAATCCACTTAGATACTGGCATTACACTACCACTAAACATGAACCAAACAGTGAGCTTTTAATATGCGTGTTTGTGGTGTTGATCTCTGCTCCTTCACGAAAATGCAGCAGTTAGAATGTAGTTGTTTCCCAGAAAACAAGTTCAAGACAAAAAAACCACCTTTTTGCGTTTCAGAAAATTTCACAGTTAGGTTTTGTTCATTTAAGCAATGTCTGGGGTGAATAAAGGGCAACAGCAGCTTGTCAGATCACATGGCAGTAGCTTGTTGGACTAAAACCCTGTGTAGTATTAATTTTGATGAAACTGGAGAACTTCCAGAACTACTTTTCACTCTATTTTGGTCTTCGGCTAGCTATGATTTTTGAGAAATTTCTTAAAGGCAAGTGATTCTTAATGCCTTTAATCATGCCATCTGGTTAGTCATATTGTCTGCTTCTGAAAGAGAAATGTCATGATCAGAAGCTGAAGTATAAAATACTGTTCATGGTTTGCTGTTTTTCCACAGAAAACAGAGGAAAGGAATTTAATCCAGGATGAGAGCAACAAAAAAAATAATCTGAATGAGAGGGTAGTCTGCTTTAGACTCAGTAAATGTTTTCAGCAAGAGGCAATGCAAGAACTTCACTAACATGCAATAAATATACTCTTTTTCAGAAGAGGCCAAGACATAAAAATTGGAGAAAAGTAATGGAAATTATATTTATACCACAAGCAAAATCCAAGCAGTACTGCATGAAACACCAACATAGCAGTCTGCTAAAATGCAGTAGATTGTGGGTTCATTTTATCTTCTGTGATAATGGAATCTTCAGCTAAGAGTATAATCCTGGTCTGTGCTCAGTAAATCTGCTCATTGCAGAGTTCATGTCCCTCATTTTAAAGACATGAGTTCAGTAGTAGCTTTAAATTAACCTAGAGTTCTTTCTAATGCCCTGTTATGAAATCAATGCAATAGGTCAGCTCAAATAACTGACGAACTTTGGCTTAAATTGTGTGCATATTTATGTGACTGATTAATTCTGACAAATTTGATCCTCTGATGTGTTCTTTTTTGTTCCTCTTGGTAGGGTTACACCCTTCTAAGACTAAAATAGAACTACAAAAGCATCTAACAACACTAAATAACCAGGAGCAGGCCTCTGTTTTTGAAGAGGTTAAGGTAATCTCTTTGTTTCCTACAAGATTTTAAAGCAATTGATGTTTTTTTGCTACCATCAGTGTGAAGCACCAAAAGTTTTGGGCTTTTTTTAAATTATACATTATCTTTATTCAGTAGACTGTTAATCACCTCGTGCTTTAATTTCAACATCACTGTTTTTCCAGAGCTGTTAAAAACTTGTCTTCTGATGAAAATGTCTTGTTTTACTCATTTTTCTTCCCCTAATACTAGTTTTCCATTCAAATTTTGACTTCTCACTGAGTAAAACTGCACACTTTTTTTTTTTAATGGGTGAAGGCAGTAACTTGTACTGTGAGAACATTCAACTGTTACTTTCACCAAAACAAATTACTGTAACATTCCCACATCAGAAAATTTCCTGCCTAAAATTTGTCCTAGATCTTAATACTTATCAAACTAATTAAAAAAGTTTAACTTTGTGTCTTGTGAATGAAATCCATTTTAGCACAGAGGAAAGCACAGCTCAATTTGAGACAGATGGTGAACATTGTAGGAAATGGCATTGGGCTTGGCACATTATTGAAGATTAGGAAATTTCAGACTTTTTTGAAAATAATGTTTCCTTCCTCTATTGAGTCATTTCAGTCTCTTTGTGTATTTCCATGTGGCAGTTTATCATCCAGTACCAAATTTGGAAGTTACTCTGTGGGAGCGATTCCGTGAGCTAAGTAATTTCTTAGTATACGGCAGCTAGCTGACACTGTTGCCTTTTAGTATTCTGCACACATTTTAACAGTCTAAAGCTTCTAGTAGTCACAGGAAACTGTTAATTGCTTCTGGTGAGAGTCTGCAAACTATTAACTTGGGAGAACCAAGGGTAAACTACGTCTCTCCTGCATATCTTTTTCAGCTAGTTTTTTGAGTTCGACTGCCTGAAACTTCAGTTGTCGCATTCTTACAGCTCCATATGTTATAACCATGATTTGCATTTTTAGATAACTGTCTTTCTAAGGATATTCTTATTAATCTGATGTGCTACCCTGGCATTAGCTAATTCATACTCAATCTTCTGCGTTGCATCAATAGGCTTAAAACAGCATATGCTTTTCAAAAGTTAGGTTTCTGGGATTAAATTCTGTAATAAATTGTTTTAAAAATGTTTTCTCTTACAGTAATTCAGATCTAAATAGAATGCAGCATAATCAAATATGTTCACCTTGTGCACTAATTTTTAAAATACCTGTGTCTTTTCCCACAAATGAGATGTCCAGTGAGAAGGATTTCTAGGAGAAGGGTGCACATCATAACTGCAAGACTACTTCGTGTGTGCTACAAACCCAGAACTACAGTGTTTTGGTTTTGCCAATTTGCTTTTGATGTAGAGAAAAATACTCTCTAAAGTCTGTATTTGCTTGTGGCAATTTGATACCTCTACAGTTGTCCTTTATCTTTCCTGTAAATTCTGACATGTATGAAGTGAGGACAAGTGTTTCCTGGCTGTGTTGCTGCTTTGCCTGGGACACTGGTGTCCTCTGGTGGACTGGAGTGGTAGCATTAACCAAGTTAAACTCGAGCTTACACTGACGACGTATTGTGAGTGACAAAATGAAAAGAGTAAATATTTGCTGACTGTTACACAAATGTATAATTATTGTGCTTGTGGTGTTTTCAATTAAAGAAATTAAGACCAAGAAATGATCAAAAAGAGAATGAGTTGGTTATCTCTGTTTTGAGAAACATGTATGAAGAAAAACAGAAGGACCACGTTCATGTTGGAGAAGCAAAACAGGTAAGTAATCATTCAGTTTTAGTTCATGTAAGAAAGATCCAGGAAAAAATCATCCATTCCATTATTATATCTTTCTAAAGGCAAATTTCCATCACTGGCATTTTGGAACTTCAGACTATAGGCAGTGGTGAACACTGGTTTTGGTTATGATTCATAGGCTATTGTCCTGTGCCAAAATGGGGCATATCTCAGATTTTGAGGTACCCGGTACAGTCTAATTTCAGGCCTAGGAGACAGAGATGCAAGCGAGGTAGACCACTAATCTAGTTGTTTCTTTCTTCTCACTACAATAAAAATTCAATGTATGTGAGAGAATATATAATGAATTTGTAATTGCTCTCAAGTGATCTGTGGCATTTGTCATCCCACTGTCTGTCTGTGTGAGTCAGTGTCCTGACGACACGTTGGATTTGATCCTTGATAAAGACTATTACATTTACTCGACAGCTGGAAGTTATTTCTTGTGTGCAAAGCACTATTTGAAGTGGCCTCAAGGAGGAGTAGCTGAGGAAGATTGCTGCAGAAACAGCAGCAGAGACTGTCATCCATTTCCAAGGAGCTGAGCTCCCTTTCATTCTGTATCAGGTTGCATCAGTGCTGTTTAACTGGCTATTTATACAGCACAGTTAAGATTTTTCAAAAGGGATTAATGATTTTGGGTGCCTTGGTTTGTGACTAACTGGAGACATCGCAACGAGGTTGTTACTTAAAAGAGGATCAGCACCCATTCTCTGGAAACTTTCAGTTCTAATTATTTGACTCTTTTAAAAATCTTGGCTGTCCCACCACTGCTGGCTGGTAATTCCATTGTGATGCCTGCTGTTGGCTGTTTGTGACAGAAAATAGCAAATGAATATATATGGAGAGTAATTAGACCCCTGAAGAAATTAAGGAAATAGCAGGAACTCTTCATATATTATTCATTAGCTTTGTTAATCTTTCCTCCTTTTATGGCTTACTGGCTAATTATTGACCTCTCTGAGAAAGCAGGAAGAAAACTGCATATTTTGTTCTCTGATTTCTTGTCTTGGGCATCTCACCAGAAATATGTTTTTAAGAAAAAAGCGTTGTAGTTATGGCATGACAGGAAGAAACATTGCCTGGGGTCCCCTATCATCATACCTGAAATATTTTTATTTGGTCTAACACTAGCTGATTATCAAATAGTTGTCAGTCCCAAATGGCTTGGAAATAAGTATATACAAAGCAAGATAATATCTTGTACATGTTCAGTGTGATTTGAAGATTCCTAAGGCCTGCTACAGTCTGTCTGCTCAGTTTCTGGAACCAAAATTGCTTAATCTGACACTTGCAAAGATGCCAGTGCTCTAAGAGCAGGGTTGACTTGCCCTCAGTCCATCATTTGTCTTATCAGAGTAAATATAAAATGTTATGCTAATTTATCTCTAGGCCTGTGTAATAGCAGATACCTTTGAACATGTACTCTGGCAGTGTTACGGGTCTTAGCAATCATTAACCCGTAACATCCCGATGTCCATGTTCCCTTCTTTTCCGTGTAGGTATTTCCTTTTGTGTTTTTCATAACTTTTTTTAATATTTAAATCGGGGAGGAAAAAAATTAGATGTGGTACTAGTACATGGATCTTATTTAACAAAAATGACCTTCAAAATAAGTTTCTTTCCATAAGGACGTAATTGCAGGCAGCATCCGATTTGCCCTTTGAGGATGGGATGAATGAAGGTAAAAAGAAAATACAGAAGCCTGTAACTTTGTCGTACTGGAAATAGGATGCTTTAAAATTATATCTAGACAGGACTATTTGATGGTGATGATGTGCTATTCCGCTGCCTGCGTACTAATAGTTATGTAGATCAGGCATTCAGATCTCTGAAAT
The DNA here is from genome assembly GCA_008921705.1 of Burhinus oedicnemus. Lineage (NCBI taxonomy): Eukaryota > Metazoa > Chordata > Aves > Charadriiformes > Burhinidae > Burhinus > Burhinus oedicnemus. Next base: position 1,526,356 of record VFFE01008529.1, on the reverse strand, counting down.
TAGGGCCTGGTAGAGAGGGCTATGGTGCCTGGCAGCCTCAAGATGAACCTCCAAAAATAACACTGAAAACTGTGCTCTGGTTTCTACTGCAGGTGTTAGGTTTGGATGGTAATATTTTCATTGTAGTGTCATTTTTGTATTCACTACCCTAGTCTTCACAAGCACTAAAAATGGACTGAAATACTTATTTAAAAAGCAAAACTCTCAATAGACCTTTGGCTTTAAGGTGGAAGTGTTTCTACCGGTGAAATACATAGAAGAGTCAGATTGTTATGCATCTTCCTGGCCCTTAGAAAGCCCCATTTTAATACAATGGAGACACTTGAGAGTTCCTGTTAATTATGAGCTTCCTCAATTTTGATTAATTTCTTGGCTGAAGAAAAGTAAATCCATGAGAAATCTCAAATCTGTTACACTTAAACATTTAGAATTTATACAGTTGTACTTTGGCATTAAAGAGAAATTGTCAACACAGACATAAATCCCTATGAAAATGGCAATTCTTCTGAAGCTTGCTACTACACTCAACACATTTCCTTTAAAAGATTTCGTGGTCTTATGTTAGGATAGTTTGTTAAACTTCAATATAAGTATCAGTAGAGAAAAAGGCATGAAAAGCCAAGGATGACAGGAGAAAGTATTGGTTCAGGTTACAGAAGTCTTCAGACTGACTGTTCACCGAGATTCTGCTCCATGCTGTTGAGTATTTCACGTTTGTTTGTAAACACTTGCAGACTTCACAGCCCCCTGCTGAGAATGCTGTAAATGAGGTGCCCAGCAGTGCTCCGAGATTCAGATTAGATATGTTAAAGAACAAAGCAAAAAGATCTCTGACAGAATCATTTGAAAGTATTTTATCACGTGTAAGTATCTTCATGTTTATTGCCTCTGAACACTATTTCATTGTTTTATTTATTTAAATGATAGAAAAGTTGTATTTGTTATCTTTCCAGGTTGTAGCCAAGTGGTTGTTAAAGGCACAGTGACAAAAATATTTGAGTGTACATGTTAGATGGAGAAAAAACAAAGCAGGGCTTTGGTAGAGAGAATACCAAGTCCTGGAAGAAGTGAACTAATTGCTAGATAAGAAATAGCGTATAGGCATTTCAGAAAATTAATATGAAGTTGAGCATTAGAACTTATGAAAAGCGACCATTGTTTTATTTCTCTTTCAGATTTAGAAAATTTAAAAAGTAATTATAATTGTTCACTTGTCTTTATGTAGAAGGAAATGTTTAGGGAACTGACTAAGCATTCCTAATGAGGTAGTATTTATTAGTGACACAGAACTGATGCATAATGGGGCATCTGAACTTTTAAATGCTAGAGGTTATTTGACGGTGAGGAGTGTAAAGAACTTCAGAAGACACTAAGAATGTGAAGGCATTTATGCAATATCACATCAGGTAAAATTCTTTGTAAACAGTGTCAGGTAATACCTATGAGTGGGAAAAACTTGAGCTCCTATGTGATAGTGATCCCCAAGAAAACATTGTAGGGAAAATATTTGTCATGAACAGATGGCTGAAAATATCTGCTGGAAGTATACAGCAGTGGCTAAGAAAACAAATCAGATGTCAAGTTTAAGCACTACTTAAACCAACGGAGTGCCTTCTCATTCAAATATTCTTGGTTTTGCACCTCATGGAAAAACTCTGAGGAAAATAATAGGAGACTTGGAACGACTTCTGCTTGACAAAGGATTTAAAAAATCAGACCTTCTCCCCTCAAAAAAAAAAAAAAAAAAAAAAAAAGAGTTGTGACAGAACGCCAAACAAATATTAAGGAACAAAAATTGGGCATTCTCATTTCTCATCAGCAAACAGCTAAATTGAAGCAAGATCTAGTACAGTTTGTTGGCTCATAGACATGCAACTTGTAGTGACAAAACTGGACTTTCAAAGCTTATTTCAGACATCCTATCTAACCTGTTCCCATGAAACAAATGATAGCAAAAGCATGTTCTCCCTGTTATAATTATGCATATAGAGAGGATTTTTAGTTGAGTATGTCCCCTCATTACTTCCCAGCCAGGATTTCTAGAGTTCAGCTGCTTAAAATCCTGCTGTGGGCGCGTTTGGGATGTCAAACATGATGTTAGTGTTGTTACACTAACTGTAGTAGTTACCAGTCTAATTTTTGGCAGTTTGTCCTGACTAGCATAAACTGTCTTCATGTAAGCACAGCTGTATATTGGTTGCATTTTCACTGTCATGGCTGTTTTGATGGAAATTCTGGATTTTGATCAGATCTGAGGCAAAACATTTTGTCTGAGCTTCAAGGAGAGAGTAGTCACTGCTGTGGATAATGATAACATTTTATATTTTACCTGGAATAACAGTTCAAAGAGAATGCAAGCCTTAAAGTCAGAACATAAAAGAATGATACCATTTAAGGTTAGGAATATACAAGTTCCATAGTTGTGTTAGCACATAAGAATCCATATGTAGTTTTCTTGATATTTGTCTTTGTTACATAGAAACATTAGTCAAACAAATTATACAAAAATATTTATGCTTTCTGATTTGTAAGCATTGAAATGATATACCAGAAATTACATTTTGCTGTGTATTAAATTTATATGGTTTTAAATCCTTTGTAATAGACAGCCTTTTTGTTTCTTTGTATCTTGGTAAGAAGTATCTAGTGTGAAAATTTCCTGTTTGGAATACAGAAGGTACTTTAACAGTAGATATATTGCACGCGTGTACTATGTGATTATGTACATATCACGGAAGGCACACAATTGCCCATGAGAATTCCTTAATTCCACAGGATCCTTTAAAATGTCAGTGACTGTCCTGAATGAAGCCTCTGTTTCTCACAGGTGCAAAGGCTATTCTTAAACCTTTCAGGAAATTAAATTTGATGCTGTCTTTGAAAATTACAGATTCTGACTATGCTACACAAATCTCTTTTTGGTATGCCCCATATATTATAATCTTCACTGCTGGTGTGCTCTATCTGTACAGGGCAGTAAAGCCAGGGGTCCGCTGGACAGTGCTGGTGCTGTGGATTTGGACAGCTCCACGTCCAGTACCTTAAGCAGCACAAGTAAAGTAAGTAGAGCCTTGGGTGAATGTACATATTTAAAAACTTCCGATAATATTCCCTGAAACTACTAGTCAGATGTGAAATGCGGTTACCAACTGCTCATATAATTGTTCTGTTCTAACGTCTTCCGTTTTATTTTGATTGTTTTTGGGGAGTAGCAAGCTAACTGCTTGTGTGTGAAAAGAAATAAACCTCAGGACAACCAAACAGTATGATAAAAACAGTATCACAGAGTAGTGGGGTAGGTATGTCCTTTTCTGCCTGCCTGCCTGTCCTGCTGCCACTCCATAGGGTGTGCCTTTATTCATGTGCCGTGTCCCTCTGAGGGTGATAAGGCTGCATTCATTGCAGGCAGCCGCTTGGATCATCCCCTACCTTTCCTTCCCCTCCCCAGCTTGAAGCAATACTTAAGTTTTTTAGAATTTGGAAGCTGGTTACCCAAATCATTTTTCGTATATTAACATGTTAGAATGTGTGTGAGTCCTCTGAGGGACAACTTGAACAAAGTAGTTCCCCAGTTTACTGTGTTAACAGAGATTCAGGCTAAGAAATAGCAGTCACATGTCAATATAACGGTGATGCATTAGGTGCTGTTATCTGTAGTTTCACTGGAGATTTCCATACTTTTTAGCAAGATGGGACTCACGGTAAATCTGCGTTTCTGTTCTCCAGAAGTTTCAAGTTGTTTTCAGGCCTTTCGTTCTGTTCACCATGCTATAAAAAAGAGCAGTGCAATTGGGGCTCCATTTGAATTAGAAATGCCGTGTACAATATGAACATACATTTTGTATGTATGTATTTTTATCTTGTGAGTCTATATATGTGAAATAAAATACTATATAACATCATCTGAATCTTCCAACAATGTGCAGCTAAACAAATGCAGTAATTACCGCTCTGCTGATCCTAATCTGGTTGGTTTCAGCCCTGAAAGTACATACCAGGAATGCAGGATTGCATTCTTAAGAAACATAAAATTAAAGAAGTGGAGTACTTCCCCCTTTGCCTGATTAGAAAGCTTTTAGTCTGAATAAAACAATATAAACAAACAGCACAGAAGTGAGTCTTCTTCCCTAGAGGCAGCGGTCTTGGATACAGCTATTGATTCTGCTCTAATGCCTAATCACCTATGGGCTCCTGACTTCAGGTAATGAAGAGTCTGCTCTTTCTACTTATGTTTCTGAAAGAATGGCTGACTCTGCAAGAAACACATGAGGTGGGGAGTGTAGAAAAATGCATGGTTTTGGACTGAAACAGGCATCTAGTCATAGGATTAAAGTCTTTTGTGTCAATCTTCAGATAGACAAGAGGAATATTATATTGTTGGATGGGATGCTAATTATATACTAGTCTGAAATGCCGCCCTCTTCATTGCTGTCACTGTTACCCAAACCTGACCCATCTGTTCTAACTCCGTTTCTACTGAGTTGTACTTAACATACTGTAAAACATAATTACTCTAAAAATTACTTTTTCTCTTTAAAACGGAGACTGTGATTTGTTGACCTAAATGATTAATAATAAAGACATAAAACATCAAAGATTCTTTCTGTGAGCTATCATGATAAAAATGTCCAAGTTTGAAGCAGGTCTCAATGGGGTATGAATAATGACATGGGACTGCAAACTCAAAGATTGATTTTAAACCCACATATTAATAACCTTATTTTTTGCACTGCAAGGAACCACCATTGTGTGAAAAGGAGAAAGACAGACTTCCTACAGTTCCTACAGAAAATGCTGTCAAGACCAGTGGATCAGTAGGTGATCTCTCCAGTGATGCAGATGATTCTCCTATTGAGCAGTCTGTTACGTTACCTCAGCAAAGCTTTCGGAGGCGAGCAAACACACTGAGTCATTTGCCAACAGAAAGCCAGGAATCTCTGGTACCTATTGAAACATCGCCATCTGTTCCGCAGAGGAAACTTATGAGGTATCACTCAGTGAGCACAGAGACTCCTCACAAAAGAAAGTAAGACTTACTAAAAGCAGGCTATGATTTCATTTGTTGAGGGCATATTTGGGGATGATAATTGCGTACCCAGTATGTCCTCTTAATGGATAAGAAATGTATCATAGTGGTGTGTCACTCTTTGGAGGCTTGTAGGTATTCTGTTTAAAAACACTTTTAGCCCTGTGGGCTCCACAGGGGAGAGAAAACATGAGATGTGTAGTTTCACAGAACTAAGTGTAAGCATAACATAGGATTGCTCCTAAGGGATTCAGTTATATTTTTGCAATTTTTACTGTTTCAATCTGCGAGCAGTGTAAATAAATGCTACTTCTTGTATATTTATAGAGAAAAATCCAGTAGCATTTGTGATGCTGAAAACCTCCCTAGTTGGTGAATTCATGTGTAACTTTAAAATAACACACAAAAATATCAACAATTAGGCAATTTATGTCAGAGGTGAGAATCCTGTCTAGCTTTTCAGTGAGCCTACGTAGATTTTACTCACAAAACCAAGCTACTACTTGCCTTCATGCTAATGTTCTTCAAGCTGTCCTCCTTCAAAAGCCTGCCTCTACATCTCTAAAGTCTCCTCTTAACTGCAAGGCAGTTTTCTTCCCTCCCTCTATCTGGCTTTTTCCAATTACTATGAAAACATTTCTGTCTGTAAGCTTCTGTTTTGCTGCCAAAACTGTTCGTTTATATAAGTTAGACAGTAGGAAATCTGTATGTGTTCCAGCTCATTTTTCCCTACAGGAGGCAGGGCAGTAAATGAACATGCCTGAAATAAGTGATGACAGTGGGGAAAAAAAAAGAGAATTACAGTATTTGAAAGGAAACATAACCTGGGTTGCCTTTTTGTCCCTCCTTTGAACCTTTTAATTCTAAAATACTAGAATATTTTTGTAGTGCAGTTTAGGACTTGTGTTGTTGGTCTGTTATCTTCATGAGAGTTGCCCTGATTCTTGTAGCTGCTTGTTCAGTCAGTTATTATCTTACTATAGGAATGCAGCTAGAAATTAAGTCTATTTTTCATTTTCTTGGTTATTTCTATTTGGGCTTAATCATGTAATTTTTAGTAAGACCTGAGTGTGCCTGCTCCCTCACATAACTCAAACCAAAAAGAAATCACTGTTCCTTTCCTTTCATAGCAAATGTACAGAACCAGGGGAAATTGAAAACTTAGAAGTATACTTAAAGTTCTCAAAAATCACTGGAATGATAGACTTTTAACAAGCCTTGTATGTTTCATGAGTGTTTTTGAACAGCTTACCTCAATTCATAAATTGTTTATGAAGTGTAAATAAATTCAGTTCTTTATGTAGCATTTGACTTCTCATCCATTAGAACTCTTGATCATATGCCTGACTTTAACATAGAAACCAAGGGAAAGCACATATGAGGGAGAAGAAAGGGGTGTGTCAGTGACAGTTTTCTGGGAGTTTAAATTTAGTCATGTGCTGAAATGCCTTGCTAAAGCCTGTAAGCGTGTATTTGGGACTTTGCTGATTGGGTTAAAATGTTCAGCCTGTTACAGTTACCGCATTAACTGTGAAAAACATAGGAAATGGGTCATTTGTATATGCCAGGTCCCTTTCAAAGATTAGAGAAAGGATTTCACTCCCCCCCCTTTCCTCTCTTACTGTGTTTTGTTCTTTATGTTACCTCAACTCCATCGCTCATTGGAACCCAATCGCACTATACGGTTTGAATGCATCTGTCGGCGAATCTAAAAGTTCTTCTGGTCAACTTGCACGTTCTCCTAATCTAGCTCGTCTTAATCCCTCGGCCTCTTCGCCCAACTTTTTTAAATATCTAAGGCATAATTCAAGTGGAGAACAAAGTGGGCATTTTGCACAAAAGAGGTGAGCTAGCACCCATACATAGTTTGGTGTAGGATTTGTTTTACCATGTCATAAATATGAAGTTCTATAGTGTAAATAATTAAAATAATTTAATATAGACCAAAGGTGGTAGATTTTATGGGAGAAGGAACTCTTTTAACCACTCAGCTACTGAATGTAGAGCTGCTACTTACATAATTTTTTTGGCTTAATAAATACGATTCTTTCAGACACATGGACACATGACTTTCTTTAAAGCCAGTTGCTCCAAAGCAACTTGTTGTTATGCAGCAGACAGCAGCACTGCTCAAATTGCTTGAGGAGTAAGTTGCCAAGAACCTGTGATCCAGCTCACTCTGTCCCTCATGAATCATTCAGTTCCTTTCTGCTTTGTTCATGGTAACACAGAAATATATTAATATTCCTTTGTGCCTGACACTAAAGGCAAATTGACTAAGTTAACTGAATGGGGCAAGAAATAGCAGGACTGTGGAGAGCTAATACAAAAAAACCCCCACAAGCAACCAAAAACCACAAACAAAAAAAGAAACCTACACGCACCCCCTCCCCTCAAAACCAGAAGCCAAGAACAGACCAACAAACAAAAAACCCTAACCCACCAGCTCATGTATTTGTCTTGGTTACTTTGAGCAATATCAAATGATACTTTTCTGTGCCTCCTTTCTTAGAACAAAATTACATATAGAGAACATTAAGAAAAGGACGTTAACCTATCATTTCCCTGAGAATCTGAAACAAGTAGCTCCCTAAAAATCTTAACTGTGAAACCCCTTCTCAACCCCTTGAGCTAAAACTGTTTATTGGCTCAAAAGTCTAATGAGACCAAATGTCCTTGGAAGTGCTGTCAACAGTCATTGGCCATTGATAAGCAATTTTTACTGCTGTTACTGTTTATTGTTTGGTTTTATTCTCTTGTGTAAAGGTTTCTTGTTTCCCCAAGGTGCTGATTCTTCTCATCCTGAGAAAATACTAAACTGAGAACCTTGTTTCACCAGTTCCTTCAGTTGTATTTGCTGAGTACTAGCTAGCATCTCTGTTAATTTAGCGTCACCTCAGAAGTATGGTATAGCTCAGGGGAGGAAATGTGACTCCACAATGTCCTCTTTACTCTTCGTTTTAACAAGACTCACTTGAATCCCGAAGATTAAATTCTCAAAAGTAGATTTGGTAATGATTCTGCACGCACAGTAGCAACTTCTCCTTCCCTTTCCCTGTCATTTGAGGGTATACCATATTGAACCTCTAAGCAACAAGACTGAAAACAGAAATTGATGGGGATATTAAATAGGTTGATGAGTTTAAATCAATAAATTCAAACTGCCCGAGTTGATTGTATTCTGTAAGTGAAATTACCGTGTAATTGTGATGGATTTACAATCTGATTGTAAGTGAAACCCGTTTGCAGGGCATACCATTCTATAGCCTTATCTTCATGCTCAGTACCAACCAGCTACTAAAGAACAACTTCACTTTATACTAGTGATTATCCCAGAGTATCCCCCCCTCCCACTCACATCTTCAGGAGACAGCGCTAAATGCCATCCAGATAGACCATTATGGTTTATCAGAAGCAGTTCTTTCTTAAAATTAGTTTTTCAGGAGTAAATTCTACTCACGTGTTTTTGTATACTCTTCTGAGAAAAGATCTTCTAGTATTATCAGCCAACTCATTTTCTATGTTTCCATTCACAGGAGATCATCTAGTTCAACCCCTCTGCCAAAGCAGGTTCACCTGGAGCAGGTTGGACAGGAATGCATCCAGGCAGGTTTTGAATATCTGCAGAGAAGGAGACTCCACTCCTTCTCTGGGCAGCCTGTTCCAGTGCTCTGTCACCCTCAAAGTAAAGAAGTTTTTCCTCATGTTCAGATGGAACTTCCTGTGTTCCAGTTTGTGCCCATTGCCCCTTGTCCTGTCGCTGCACACCACTGAAAAGAGTCTGGCCTCATCCTCTTGACACCCGCCCTTTAGATATTTATAACCATTGATGAGATCCCCTCTCAGTCTTCTCCAGGCTAAACAAACCTAGCCTTTCTTCATAAGAGAGGTGTTCCCTTCCCTTGATCATCTTTGTAGCCCTCTGCTGGACTCCCTCCAGTAGTTGCCTGTCTTTCTTGAACTGGAGAGCCCAGAACTGGACACAGTACTCCAGGTGTGGCCTCACCAGGGCAGAGTAGAGGGGGAGAATGACCTCCCTCAACCTGCAGGCCACGCTCTTTTTAAGGCACCCCAGGATGCCATTGGCCTTCTTGGCTACAAGGGCATGTTGCTGGCTCATGGTCGACTTGTCCACCAGGACTCCCAGGTCCCTTTCCACAGAGCTGCTTTCCAGCAGGTCAGTCCCTAACCTGTACCAGTGTATGGGGTTATTCCTCCTTAGGTGCAGGACCCTACTTTTGCCCTTATTTGAACTTCATTAGGTTCCTCTCCGCCCAACACTCTAGCCTGTCCAGGTCTCGCTGAATGGTGGTACAGCCTTCTGGTGTGTCAGCCACTCTTCCCAGTTTTGTGTCATCAGCAAACTTGCTGAGGGTACACTGTCCCCTCATTGAGGTCATTGATGAATACGTTGAACAAGACTGGACCCAGTACTGACCCCTGGGGAACACCGCTAATTGCAGATCTCCAGCTAGTCGCTGCGCTGCTGATCGCAACCCTCTGAGCTCTGCAGAAACTTTTCATTATCTAAGTTGTTCTCACTTCCTTCTATTAACCTTCTTCTGAGTATGTTGGGGGCTTGTTATTTTAAAAGAAAGAGCAGAATTACGTTGGCCAGAAGACTGTTGATGAAATTTGGTTAGTGCTCCTGTCTGTTGCATAAGTAGAGCCACAATCCTAAATGATCAGTCAGAAAGCTCAGCTTTTAACTTAAAAGTTCCAAGCTTGTCTGAATAAAACTCTGTTGATTCTTTACAAAATGTTTTTTGCCAAAGTCTTTATTTTCATTTGCCAGCACAATGGCGATCGGTGTCAGCTTTTCCTAAGTTTTTCCCCCAAACTTAGTAAATCATTGAAACTGGTATTTAAGTAAATGTGCAATGATAAAGTTGGCATCAGTTCTTATTAGGTTAAAGGAATTTACTTGAAACATGCACTAAAAATCTTGGGATAGAGCAAAGAATAATAACTTTACTGGAAGTACTTTTATTTATATTGGAACATTTTAGTTTGCCCAAACAAATGTGTATTTCAAAGTAGCACTTTGTTAGCAGTTTCAGTTTTGACTTTGATTTCTTGATATTCAGGCCTTCAGGATTTAGCTGCCTTTTGTTTGAAACTTAGTAGTATGTATTATTTTTATTCTGTGGATTTATACTTCTTTGTTCTAAACTGTACTTTTCCCAACTGCACTCTCAGCATCTCCTACCGTACTGCCTTAAGGAAAAAGCTTCATTCTTCCTCTTCTGTGCCAAATTTCTTAAAATTTCTGGCTCCTGTAGATGAAAATAACACCTCTGACTTTAGGAGCACAACAAGGTAGGGTTCTCTTTTAAAGCCTGGAGGTAAAACTGTATTTTCAAAGGTTTCTTTGTCTGAAATATTTCAAATGCTTCTCACACTTGCAAAAACCTGATTTGTGCAACAGTTCACTTGCATGTATTCTGCATGTGATTGCTGTCAAAAGGATGGAGCTGTCCCAGACTCCTCTCCCATGAAGACTGCAGAACTTAGCCATTTTGATGTTGTAGTGGTTATGCAACTTCCATCTATGTACTTCTGTGATTATTCCTGCCAAAGGACTGTATTAGCAGTTTTCAATTAAGACAATATACATGGTTCATCCTAAGCGATGTCAGAGTCCTCAAATTGGAAGGAGAGGATTGCCTGTAAAATGCTCCTCCCAGTTGCTGCTAGAGCTATTTGAAGTTCATTTATCCCTTTCAGCTTCAGCAAGTCTCAGGCAACTATTTAGCCAATGGCTGGAATAAAGCAATGAATAGTTTAGAGATGTAACAGATAAAAGTTATTTCTAATAGGAAAACAGCATTGCTGTTCACTATTTAATTTAATATTCTGAATAAAAACCTCTGTATATAGTTTGTGGATTACACTGAAGGAGCAACATCCAAGGTTCCTGGACACTATTCCCAGGTTTGTTGCTTATTTCAGATGGGGCTTGCGAACACAAAGGTTAAAAGTTTTGCTCCAAGACTCTGCTGGGAAGGAATATATTACATACGCAGTTCACAGAAGGTTGGAAGTTCAGTTGGTGTTTACAAAGCTTCTTGACGTGTGCTTGTAAAAGGGATCAGCAATTCTTTGTGTCTCCTATGAATAATTGCTAGATTTTGTGGATGGCATTTAAATAGCAGAATGATAACGATGCATTATAGTGTATGTCTTTAATGTGTTGTGTTTAATACACCGCTGCAAAGAAAGCTGAAATTCAATTAAAACGCGATAAAGCAGATTGCACAGAGCTGCCAGCCCGTTTTGGTGAGCCTAAGTGATGTTTGCAGCCTTGTATAAGCCTGCTGCCACAAAGCAAGCTTCACCTACTTAACACTAAGAGCTTGACCCAGCATGTGCAGAGCACACTGCAGTCCTTAGTTGATGGTTCGTGTTGCTGTATTCACTGAAGACTGTGCCACTGTTACTAGCAGGTTCAGGTAGCCTACTCACAAGCCATCCTGTGTTCTGCAATTTTAGTGACTACGAATCCAAGCACAGCCAGCAGGCCATTGGTGCAGACAGCCCTGTACGGACTCGACGGCATTCATGGAGGCAACAGATATTCCTGCGAGTGGCAACCCCTCAGAAAGCATGTGATTCTCCCAGCCGATATGATGGTAAAATCCGTGTTTGTTTGCTCCCATGAATGTTGGTAGTAGATGTAGTCTGTGAAGTGTGGATCAGTTTGTCTACCGAGCGGATGTATTTGCCCAGTGCTCTGTTTGTACTGTCTTTGCAGTTTCCCACCTACTTTTTGGTCATGCCAAGCTCATCAGCTGTTGAGGTTTTATTTTTCAGCTTTGTATGTAACATAGTCCCGATTGTGTCAAATTAAGTAACCAGAGAAAAAATTATTTTTCTGTGTACTATTTTAATGAGTTCTGGGGAAAAAAATGTATCACCAAGTATTGCTCTGAAGAAAAGGTGATACTTCTATTTCATCTTTCCATGCTGGAGTATAGAACTATGGACTAGAAAAATCCAGGCCTACAGAAGGAATTAAATTTCTTTTATGACCTCAGTTGAGTTCTGTAGTGCATACTTCATACCTGACTGAATTTGACCTCATGTATGCTGCTCCAGTCTGTGATTCTTTGCCACTCGAGCCATAGTTACCCACTGTTCTCATATTTATTTCCTGAAATTCGGTAGAGCTAAAGATCACAGACTAGAAAAAAAATCACTGCACATGAGCACGCAGGTGCATCATTTTATGCATCTCACTTTAAGGGAGGCAGATAGTACAGCACATGCTGAGGCCAAGAATGCCTCAGAGAAGCTCGTGTCTGTAGATAATGGTCTCTAGCTCACTAAGGTTTGAATTCCACAGCTTGAGTTCTGCAAACTGTAACTTCTGACTGATCTCTAAGGCTATTGTATAAGAAATAAGAAAAAGTAAAAGGGAACAGGAGGGAACATTATAGTAAATGTAGTAAAAAGTAACCATCCTAATATCACTGAGACATTTTTCTTGCATCTTAAAGAGATACCTGGATTAACTGGACACTGCACATAACAAAAGTGTTTCTGTCATTAATGCATTGCTTGCAATGTAATTTGACTAAAGATGGGGTAAACTGTATATGGGCATAGATGCCTCTCAAGTTTAGTGTACTTCAAAACGAAGTGATCTCAAGAGCATGTTGTGTAAACACAGGTGTGAAATACTCTCCTATGCTTCAAGGCATATGAAGAAGCTGTTCAATCTCAGCTGTTTTGTGAAGCTACTGTTTTTGCAGGTTTGATGCATCTGTGACTGGAAATAGCCTGTCTTGTTTTTGAAAGCCACAAAACCTTCCCATATTAAATAAGGGGAAAAAAAAACCAAACAAACCCAAACCTAAATTGCCTATCGAAGCATTTCCTCTGAGACATAATAGCAGCGAGACACAATCTTAACAATCTACAGCTGGATAAGCAGAATAGTTGGAAAAACAAGTGTGGCCAAAATGGAAAACAGGAAGTGCTATTAATAGGAGGAGCATTTTAAAATATCTGGCCTTTTTCTTTGCTGTTTTCTTTTTCTGTGTTTGTTCCAATGTACATATTCAATTTATGAACAGAGGGAGAAAACTCAGAATTGGAGGGGGAGTTTATTATTTATAACAAGTATTGGGTTTTTCCATTTAGATTTTCATGCATCTCCTGGAACATTTCTGGCAGTAAAGGATAGTGACTCATGATCCAGTTTCTGTAGCCTTTAAGAGAGCTGCTGTACATGATCGTACATTGTACTCACCACCACAGTTAGTAACTTCTGTAGTTTCAAAGTAAATGTAACTAGCTGTCATTCATCATCTTGTTCCTTTTTTTCATCTTCTCTCAAGGAGAAGCAGCATGTGCAGTGGAGTTTATTGATTTGATAAGTTACCTGTACTTCCTTGTCTGTTTGTTTGTTTTAAAGGCTTTCTCACTTTTTAGACTGATTTCCTTTGGAAATATAATTCACGCAGACAGCTGATGTATCACCAAAAGATCAATTTCAGCCAAACTGGACAGAGGGCAAAGCAGGATTTAAAGATAACATATTTTGTCATGTTCTGCAAAAGTAAGCATGAAGAGAAGGAAGCAAGGGAACATTCATGAGTTTCCCTTTATAGACTGTGGCTCCACTGACCAATTTCTCCATTCAGGTGCAATAGCTCACACACCACTCCAGGGTACTCTGCAGGACAGCAGTAAGAAAAAAAGGCTAGGGATTTTTTTTTTAAAGTTAGAAAGTCAGTCAACCAAGGGACCCAGATCTCTGTGAGTCAGAGATGATAAAGTTTTTCAAGCTTAGCATAGGCTGCTTTACTAAACTTTTTATTAAACGTAAGATGCACCAGTATGCCTGAACTACATGTTGCTTTGACCACCTGTGGGCAGGCACTGTCAACAAAATGAAACTGCTCTGTGGCTGTAACTTCTTTGGGTTGTAATCAGTAAATATGCATGTGTAAGATGTCACAAGAAATAGAGACAACTTTAAGCTTTATACACACAGAAAGATCTAGATCCTGACACTTGTGATTCCATTGGTATAGGCAAGTGGTGAGCAGTGACCTCAGTCTTAAGATGCACCGTGTTCATTACCACTCTGTGTGGTTAACACAGCAGGATATGAAGGTATATTTACTAAAAGTTTAAAAAAACACCAAACAAACAAACAAAACCCCACAAAACCAACCAAACAAAAAAACCCCAAAACAAAAAAAAAACCCAAAACCAAAAAACCCCCAGACAACTGGTACATAGCTTTTGCAGAAATGTTGAGCTTAATCTTATGAGATTCTGAACTTGAGAGATGTCTAATGTCCTGAGTTCCCACATGAAGCTGACAACACCTTGAGTCCCACTGTCTTGCACTTTGGTATCCTTTACTTTAGGAGGTGCTTATAAGTAGTTTGAGCTAAACCTTCATTTCCTGTAGCTCAGCTGGAGAGAAGTGATTGCTGGCTGTGCTTTGGTGGATGCATTGTGCATTACCAGGCGGAGAGCATGCTGTTTGGTTTGCAGACAACATTATTTAAAAGTACCATTTGCCCTATACACGAAGGAGGATGTTCATTTCTTACTAGTTCAGGAGTAAAATGAAAAACAGTCCTAGAGTTTAAAAAAAAAAATTGCAAATAGATACACTAGAAAGCCATTTTTTCTTGCCAGTCAAGATTCCTGCCTTGCCTGATGACTGGACTCAATCCAGCCACGCTCAGGCAAGGTACGCGCTCTGAGACAGCAGAAAGCTTTGGGTACAGGAAGCCATTACTTTTGGTTGTTACGGGAGCAATGTCCTGTGTGCAGGCCCTCCTCCAGCCACCTCCTGCTTGTGGGTGCTGCTACTTTCCCCTTTTCCCGCTATTTTCCTCGACTTCTGTACATAACTTTATGATGAAGCACATTGGAGAAGCATTATGCGATTTGCTGCCTGGCAGGACAGCCAGGTGAATTCTGGTGGGCCTGAAGATGAGGCTGGTCTCCAGTTTGGGGATCTAGAAAAGACTTTCTGCATAGGTGAAATGATCTGTAGAGATTTTGATTGCTTTCCAGCTGGTAGCTGGAGGTTTGCAGAGTTGAATTATGCTAGTTATGTTGTAGCAGGCTACAGCTGAAATGTCCAACCTCATCTCCTGCTGTTTGCCACTTCTCAAGGAGTGTTTGTGCTGCTGCGGGTGGTGTGGAGCACTGGGGGCAGCATTTCTCTCCCCACCACCTTGGGACACACTCAGTGTCTTGTCCTCTGATATTTTTCTTTTTTATTTTTTTGTGGGGGTGAAATGAGCATTTTATCCTGCAAAGTGGAGAGATGGAAAAAGAGGAGCACAGGTCACTTACAAAGTGGATCACACTTTGATCTGTTACAATACTATTATTTGTTTTGAAAGAAAGTTTTCATTAATCTCTTTTTGTAAAGCTTTTTTGGCCTGTTTTCTATATTTGAGTACACAAAATTCACTCTGGCTCTCCCACTCACTGTCTCAATGTTGAGTTCTTTGATTTTTACCTTTATACCTACCCACCCTGCCTGCAGCCAGATTGTCATACTTTTGTAGAGTCTGTCTAACAAGAGCCACATTCTGCGACCATGCAAATGGTTTAGAACTTCCTAGTTCTCTGTCTTTGCTGGTAAGAAGGTGAAGGGAACAACTTGGTGATCACTTTAAACCAGCTGAAGCATGGACTCACTCAGGAAAGGTGGTTGGTTTTCAGTTGGATCAGTTTTCTAGTCCCACTCACAGTATTAGACCAGCACTAGAGCAGGCACGGGGAGGCAGGCAGGGACACGTGTCTGGAAGCTGGGGGTGAGTGCTCTTACGCTGCTCAGGACCAGGACACACTTAGATCAGTGCAGAGTGATCGTGAAACTTCACCTTGCACTGCAGTGCAGCGGGATATTTGCATACTTTTATTCAGCATCTGCAAATCTCTATGCAGGGGACTATTTTCACTACAATTTTCACATATTGACTGTTCAGAATTGGTCATAGTGGGAGAACTTTTTTGCAGATTGTCAAAAACTCCCAGCAAAGTCAAATGCTAGATTTAAAGAGGGTGTGAACAGTTTTCTGAAGTAAATGGTGGGAAAGTGATGGTGCTTGTCGTGAGCTTTCTTGCTGCAGAAGGTGTGTTGGCAGTAGACAGCAAGATTTTTTTTTTAACAGCTGTGTCAGTTTTAGGTTGGAGAATGGGTGATTTGTTTTAAGGTGGGCAGTGGGGTGGAGTTACATGTTGAACAGTGAAAGAAATTGCAATTCAAAGGAATGAGATCCTCCGTATTGCTCAGCAGTACTCAGAAAATAGATTCAGATGAAAAAAGAAACTTTAGCCAGAACAACTACATAGTATTTTACAATTTGACTTGCAGAAAAAGATTCTTTTAGAAAGTAAAAGTATCTCTGTACGTGGAAAAAAAACCCCCAACTTGATTCATTTATTAAAATGAATTGTGTTTCAAGTCTCTGACAGAGGTAGCAAACTGTTAAATCCTATGTGCAGAAGAAAACTCTGAATTTGACGAACTGTTATTCTTAAAACCAGTTGTAATTAGCACCTGCCTGTCTGCTTTGTAGTGAGGGTTATCTCTCTTCCATTATTGAAGCGAAAATATTTTTTAAATCATTTTGTAGTAGCGTTGCAAATACTGTAAGCTGTTGCTTTAGCATTCTAGACTTAAAATATTTATGTGGTGTAAATTATTTGTAATGTGTCCTCCAGTACTGTTTTAATGGTTCTTTTATAGCAACAAAATGATTATTAATTAAGTAATGAGTAGCTTTGTAAATGCTGTAATAAAGCCAGTTGGTTAGAACTGGTTACTCAGTTCTGTCCCTCTCAAAGCAAATATATGCTCATAATCTTGATTTGCAGCATAGGAGTGTGGCTATAAGCAGTAGATACCACATATAACGTGTGATGGCTTCTGTGTCCATTGAAATACCAGGGCATTCGTCTCTCTGGGCTTGATAATGTTAGTAAATGGAGTGTGATTGGAGGTAGTGATTACTTTCTGAGAAGCTCTTGGCTTTAAAAGAAAAATCAAACTAATGCATCTCTCAGAGCTGATTTTCATCAACTGTATTGAAATACACAAATTTTCAAGAATTCCTCTCTCAGGCATTGCCTTAAGTTATATGTCAGACTAGAAGAACCTGTTGCTTCTTGTGATTCCATACCTGACGCTTTCTGGTAACAGAAGGCTTCTGATCATGTTGACATGTTTGGTTATGAAGTCAAATATTCCAGACATCTGTGTAAAATATTACAAATATTATACCCTTGATTATAGAAGTTTGCAGTTCCTCTTTTGTATCATTTATGAAGAAAAGTGTTGCACTACGTGAATGGAAGACCTGAAGAGAACTAACGAAGGATATTGTGCAAGTCCTTTCTTTTTGGGCGATTTAATCTTACATGACAGTGAAGATTCTCTTGTTTGTTTGCTAAGCTGAATTTTGTAATGTTTAAAAGGCAACAAAGAAAAATAGCATAATGCAGAAAATAAAACACTTAATGGAATTCTTCCATCCACATTCTCACCATATGTTGCCCAACTACTTAACCCTGGAGAGTAGATGTGAGCGGTAAATGCGTTTAGTGAGCCATGTGTGAACAACTCCATAGTGAGGATGGCGGTAATGCATTATATTTGAGCCTCCTCCCTATTAGCTTCCTATAAAAATAAAACAAGCCACCCTTTTCTACATGAAGTGTTGCAGTTTCTAGTCACAGGCGAATCTTGTTACCTTGTTTTTAGTGTTTAAGGTTGGTTAGACTAAGTGCTTCTGAAAGAATGTTTTTAAAATTTAGGCTTTTAGGTGGGTTTGTCACTTCTAATGTTTTTCACTTTGTGTGTGTGGTTTCTCTTAGTGGGTTTCCTTTTTTTTTTTTCCTTCTTGTTTTTGGAAAGCCTTGTTTAATACTGAGATTGATTGAATAAGAAACTATTGATCAATTTTTTTCTAGTCAATTACAAGTGAAATTTCCTAAAAAATAAGGTTTAAGGCAACATTTTAATAACTCACTGTTGGAATACTTCAGTGTCCTCCCACAGATCCCAGTAAATGTTCTATATTTATTGTAGCTTCTTCTGGAGCCAACGAAATTTCCTGTTTATATCACTACCAGTCAAATATCATCTGTTTTAATTGCTACTGTAGTCATTCACCATCTTTTCATTTACAACCTTTATTTAATGTGGTCCCTGGTAGCAATATACTGTGATACTTTTTTCATAATCTTTTGTACTTTGTTTTGTGTGTCAACTTTGCACGTGGGACTTTTGTCTGGTGTTGATCCTTTTGGAGTGTAAGGATACTCTGCATCTTAGCATTGAAGCACTGCCACGTGAAGCTAAAGACCTGAGCATAACTGAATGGATCTGCTGTACAAATCCATTTCGGTCCATTGTTACTATTGGCCTTGCCCTTTCTTGGGTAGTGTAAGTGGTGGGAGCATCAGAGCAGTGCTTTTGAGGTTCGTATGGATGCACTAGTACATTTCCTTCTGCTTCATGAGCAATTTCATTAGCAGCTCGTTACCTTGCACAAGTTCTCATAGGCACAGAAAAGCTGGTAACTTTCCCAGTGAAGTACACTGTTTCTCAAGGAATATGTAGTTTGGACCCGCACACTTCTAGAAGTGCATTGTGCAGTAGAGTGATTCTGAAGGGTAGTCCAAGTATGAACCACAAATGGAAAATAACCTGTGTGTTGATAAAACATAATGATAGTTATCGAGTCAACTTGCCCAATCCTGGACCTTAAAGAGTAGAAGTGTGGTAGGCTTGTAGAAGTACCAGGTGTGGAAGTAGAATTTTATACGGAAGCTGTGGGGAAGGGAGCAACATATTTGAAAGGAGTACAGGTCAAACGTGGAATATGAGTAGACAAAAGCTGTCAACGTTGGCAGATGAACAGGGAAGTAGTCTTTCAGTGTGTGCTGAAGTGTTCAGATCCTGTTTAAGTGCACTTACTAATCTCATAAAGGTTTTGAAGGCTGTGCATCACTTGGTTTTTAACACATGCCAGTCTGATTCAGTGGAATGTGAGCTCCCAGTTATGTTCAGCTGAATTGCTCTACTATTTATCTCTGCTTTCTCTGCTATCCTCCAGATTGTTTGTGCATAATAATGAAATATGCAGTTTCTTGTTACAGTATTTCTACTCTTGTCTGTTCTGGATCTGGAAGCTGGATGGCATGTCTGTCGATCACCTTGTTGTATATTCATGGACATGGGTTAGTGCTGACTTACCAAATGTCTGGATTTTTACTTTGCTTTGAGGGATTACCTGCACATTCCACCTCCCCTGCCTCCTTTACTGACCAAACAGCTGATGCAACTCTGTGAACTTGTTAAACAGGTTCGTTCTAGTTTCTATACATCCTGTTACAGACCAGCATGGAGATGGGAAGGAAGGCGGGTTGTGAATGGGTTGCACTTTATCAGAGTAGACTTTAGACTTTCTGCTAAATGTCCACAAGCGATAAGAAGAAAGAGAGGATAGAAAAGGAGCTGCCATTTGAGAGGCAAAATCAAGCCTAGGACTCTTCCACAGAAGAAGTGGAGGTAGGGTTGATAATCATAATTGTTCAGCCTATAGAGTTTTGTAACCTTTCTGTTTTCTTGTATAGCCTTAAGCATTGTGAGTTAAATTTCTTTTAGCGAATACTGATCTTGTCAGGCTAATTAGTAATAGACAAAAAAATTTCAGCCTAAATGGGTGCAGGGCCATGGACTTGAGTAATTAATGTTTTGCACTGGTTCAAGTGTTGCCACAGTAAGATTGATCACTGGAGGACAAGAAGGGAGTAACACCTCCAATAAATTCAAAGGTGATGTTTTGTTAAGTTAGTACTTAATCCACAAAATTTGCACTGAGAAAGTAGAATATGCATGTTAAAAACTGAAAGATGTTGGGTCTTGGATATGTTCATTCTTGCTTTAGGAATGCAATGTATTTAATCCATTTCCTTGCATGTGTTTTGGCAGCCTGTTTTTTTTGCAAGTGAGTAACCATAAACTGTCTCTGTAGGTACTCTGGTATTTTCTAGCATATACATGCATATATACATGCATAAAACCAGAATACATATCTGACTCTAAAGGAAATCCCATAAACCACTGAAAGTATGTGTAGGGTGAGAAGAGATTTGTTTACATGTGTTCTATATTGAATGCTATAAGAATGTAATAAGCGAATAGACTACAGATGGCATACAGTGGGTAAGGGTGTAGCTGTCTGGATCACTTTTTGCATTAAGGTTTGGTGACCATTTTCATTAATTCCTCTTTCTTGTGGCAATATTAGTTTGTGCATGTGATGCAGCCTTAGGGAGAATGAAAGACTTTCCTTTAAGATGGTATTTTTATTTTTTTAAAGTATATTATTTTATTCAAGCAAATCAAGGCAGTTCTGCCAGCATTATCCTTAAGAGCGTTTCCCTTACAATGTTCTTTAATATGCACTGAGAAAAATAGGCATGGAAGCTACTATATGTACAGAACACTGTTGACAGTATAGTGCATGCATCAAAAACAACAATCAACTCAAAATAACTTTCCTTTAATTGTGAATACAAGTTGAGGATTATCAAGTGTGTCTTCCTTCTCTACCTGATGACATTTACCTAAACCTCTTTTATAATTGCACACCTTAGCCCACGGAAGTCTTTCCATTTACCTGTAAAGAAAAAAATTAAATGAATGTTTCCCAGTTTCTTTTAAGGGATATAATATAATTTTTTAGTTGTATTGATTTTTTCATAACCAGATGTATTTTTGAATGCTTCTGTCACTGTTCCCTGCTTCTCTTTGCAACAAATGGTGGTTGCCATTGAAGTGTCAAATATTTGTCCTTTGCCTAATTCATATTCCCATGAAGTTCATTATTCTCTGAAATGCTATAGATACCCAAAGTGTGGGCATCCACACTTACATCCAGAGTGCAAGTTTATAAAGGTTTAATGTGTGCTGCTAGGTGAAAATGTTGCATTTATTTTTATATGTATATTTTACCCCTTGTATTTAACTGTGGTAACAAACAAATAGATGTTGTATAAGGAAACAGGTGGTTTTGGACCCACCCTATTTGTCTCTGACACTTTGAGAGGAAAAGATTGACAGTGGCAAAACTAGAAAAGCAGAAGCCAACAGCTGTGAATGTTTCCATTCTTATTGGGTCATCTGAGCTTAGTTGTGCGAGTGCCTTTCAACAAACAAAAAAATGAATATGCATATGAACCATGTGAGTCAATATATGGTAGCTTTCTGAGCAGATTTTGAAGAGGTGAAAACCTTCCTATTTTGTTAGTTTGTAAAGATGAGATAATTTGTGTGTGTGTGTTTAATTCAGAATCTTTATCATTATGCTAGCCAGTGATAAAGAAATGGACCACTGAGCTACCATGCTCAATAATTGTTTCAGGAGTGTCCCCTTTGCAGGAGCTGTTTGAAATGGCATGCACAGATGTATTTGTCCTTGGCTGGAGAGTCTGGGGAATGATTTCTGTTGCACTGATTTTTCAAGCATTTTCTTGCATGTGTAACTGGTCAGCTTGTCCTTGGGGAGATGTTTCACAGCCATTCTGTGTGGCTGAAGAAGTGCTGTTGCAGTCGCTTTCCATTTGGGATTTGGTAGGAAGAGATGGGTGGTTTAGACCATTCATTTTAAAGGTGGTGAATTTGAATTGAGTAATTTTTCTTCTAGAAACAGGTGATATCAAAGACTATTGAGCCTTCAGAGAAGCTGTATAAACCAAAATTCAGTGATACTGCAGCAGGCATTAAGAAAACAAAATATAAGAACGCTTCTTATGTTGAGAACTTGATTAAAACCAGTATTGTTTACCCTTTCTCTAAAAAGAAAAGATTTTTCAATTTGCCTAACGCTTATTTAATGTTAACTTTCTTTTGTAGTGTTTTCAGTCTTCTTAGAATTACCTTGCATACTTGACAAAAAGATACATTTTGTGGTAGACCAGCTGAAGCCAAAAGAAAAGGTGCAGAAGGTGATGACATGGTTAAAAGTGAGAGCATGTCTTAGGTGCCTGTCTCCCTTTCTGCATGTTTACTTTAAGAACTGGTAATCATCCCATTGTATGGCCTTTAGGTGGTGGTGTGTTTGTGCAGCTAAGGGTGTGTGTTTTCTTTGTTGAACACAGTTTAGTGATTATTCTTTAAATTATGTGGGTGCTATATTTGATTTGATCTGCTATTTGAATCATGCCAGGTTTCAGCTGTAGGTTGTATTTTTGCAGTTTCTCAAACTTGCCTTTTCCTTTTTAGTTCTGTCCTTGTAAAGCTGTAATTAGTAAGCAATGTTCTTGTTATATGGTACAATGTTTTTATCAGTTTATAGGGGGGGGAAAAGAAAAGTTCCAGGCTTCGACCCATATGATTCGTATTCAGAAGCAGCTTATAAATCTGCTTGAAACTGTCATTTGGGAAACCTTGCTTGGTATTGCTGCCTCCTATATAGGTATGTGTATGTGTGTATATATACAGAGAGATATTTATGTATATATATGCAGTCTTTGAAGGTGTGTCCCTTCATTCACCTGTTCATGAAATCTAAGTAGTTCACAACAGCTTCTCTCTTTTAAAGATTACTCCGAATTGGGAGAACTTCCACCGAGATCCCCATTGGAACCCGTGTGTGAAGATGGCCCCTTTGGGCCAGTGAAAGAAGAAAGGAAACGGACACCTCGTGAGCTTCGCGAGTTGTGGAAGAAAGCCATTATTCAGCAGATACTGCTCCTCAGAATGGAGAAAGAAAACCAGAAGTTACAAGGTTGGTGAAGTTCTTGGTTACAGCCTACTGCAATACAAGTTCACTTTTTGGTTTGCTCTGTGGCCTTGGCAGTATATTGGACCAAGCCTTAACTAAACATTTTAGGAACATACAGGTAAATCAGCTTAGGAGCGTCTCCCTCAGTTCTCATTAGCGTAGGTTACAATTTACATTTATTTTTTTTAATCACTTCACTTTATTATTTGTTTACTTGATCTTGATTGGTACTCTTAGTTTTACCGTGGCTGGGGTTTTTTAGTCTGGTGTCTAGAAGCTCTGACAAGGAATTCAGCACAGTCACTATTATGAACTGAATTCTCTTCTACATTTGCATCCGTAGGTCATTGCCTAATTGTTGATCATTGCAACGTTCTGTTTAGCCAGTCTTGAAGTTGAATTGAAGTTCTTAAGGAGCTGGTTGTGGACTTCTGTGGCTGCGTGCCTGTGTACACACACTGTGCAAGCAAGGTTTTTATGGAGTAGTGATGACTTAGATCAGTCAGAAAGGTGATGAGAAGGAGCTTGAGGAACTGGAATTTGTAGTTGTTCTTAACCGAAATTTTTCTGTGGCTGAATGCCTAGATGCAACAAATCTGTTGTGGTGGCAATTTTTACAGATAAAATGCAGCTGATTAAGAATAGACATTGTAGCAGCTGCATGCAGAATTACAAGTGATGGCCCTTGAGAGCTGCTCCGTTGAAGATATGAATGATGAGGACAGAAATGTTTATCTGGCTGATTTTAGATGTTCAGGAAGGGAGTAGGCACCTGGATCCTCAAGGCGTGAGGTACCTCGCATGAAAGTGGCAATTCTTCTTTGCCTTTTTGTAAACTTGAGGAAGGATTGTCTTCCAGGAAGAACTGTGTAGAGAAAGGGCCCAGCCCTGTGAAAAGATCAGTATACCAAACGTGAAATCCTACTTTAAACTTGGGCTGAGACTCCTGGCTGGAAGGAGAAAACGCCTCTCTCAGACATTGGGTATGGCCTTCCAGAACACTTAGCCCACTTAGGCTATTTGCTCCAAGTAGTATAGCTGTCCTGTTTCTACCCTGGTATTTGAAGAACACCTGATACCTGAATTTCGTAGAATCGTTTAGGTTGGAAAAGACCTTTCAGATCATCCAGTCCAGCCATTGACCCTACTCTACCAGGTCTGCCACTGAACCATATGTCCAAGCACCACATCTACACGACTTCTAAACACATCTAGGAATGGTGACTCAACCACCTCCCTGGGCAGCCTCTTCCAATGTTTGATAACTCTTTCAGTGAAAAAATTTTTCCTAATGTCTAGCCTAAACCTCCCCTGGTGCAACTTGAACCTGTTTCCTCTTGTCCTGTTGCTAGTTACTTGGGAGAAGAGATCAGCTCCCATCTCACTACAACCTCCTTTCAGGTAGTTGTAGAGAGCAATAAGGTCTCCCCTCAGCCTTCTCTTCTCCAAACTAAACAATCCTAATTTCCTAAGAACCCCACAGGCAATAGGCATGTTACCAGCAAATGTACTTGCTAATGCAGTAAAATAAAATACAGCAATGGATACCAAATATACAGTGCCCTTGGCTAAGGGGCCAAGACCATCTGGAGAAAGAGGTACTGAGAGCAGTGATTTAGAAAATCCCTTCAGCTTAGAGCAGTGCTCTCTCATAAATGGGCTTCTATCAAGTCATTCTGTAACTTGGAATTTTTATGGGACCTAGCATTTAGAAATACATTTTCTCTATTTTGTATAGTTATACTCCTGATTTTTTTTTTTCAGTTCTCTTGTATTTAAGTTATCTGAATCTACAGCCTGCAGTCAAGTTTTTGGCAACTGCAGGACATAAATATTGATAAAAATTTTAAGAAGTTTAGTCGGATGCTCCAATTTTTTCTGCCCAAAAGAAACAATTGCAAAACCATCACAAATTCACTAAAACGAGCATGTTTGAAGCTAGTTAGTGAATGAATGGGACAGGTGTTGGCATGACTGAAGACCCAGGATGTGCAATATGCATGGTGGAGTAAGGAAGTTGTCCTAGGTAGCTGCTGCATGAAGAGCTCAGATGGTGAGAGAGTACTTGAAGAAACAGATGACCATGCTGCAGTGAACACAGCTTTGTAATGTAATGCCATGTGTTCTGATGCTTTTGTCTCTGGGAAGTAAAAATAAATATTTTACAGGCAGTAATAATTCTCAGAGTATTACTGTTTAATATTGAATAAAATATTAAAATTAAATGTACAGTATGTTGCATCTTTACTGATAATGCTTAAGTGTGATATTGGGAATTGGGTAGTGTCAGTATCTAAAATAAGCTTGCTGATAAAGGCATATTCTCTCCTCAGTCTTTGCATGTCACTCCCACTGTCATGTTTGTGCACGTGGCATAAGACGACTGAACAAAGCAGAAAAGTCCAAAAAGACTGAAAAGTTACCAAGCAGCAGAAAACACTTGTTTGCAAAAGGCAGAACATTGAAAGATTTCTCTGAGTTTGTTTTCATATAAACTGAAATTTAAATGCCATTTTTAAGTTACCTTTATACAATGCCACCTGTGTTTTAAGGTTTTTTTAATAGTCTAATATATGTTGTATTTGACCTGAAGAAAATGTGAAGAAGTCGACAAAGATGTTAGATACAGAGAATCACTTTCAGTGTAGACACACAGCTATAATAAAACCATCAGTGCTTGTATTTACATGAGTCTGTGGTTAAACACTGAATATAATCTACAGGGAAAAATCAAAAGCAACAAGAAACTAGGAATAAAATAAAACCTAAGGAGTAAAATTAAGGTACAGCTGTCTGTATCAGGATGGGGAAAGCATGTGTCAGTACACATGCAGCCAAAGTCATGTTTTAAAATGAAATATACTACTTTAGAGAGAACAATCAAAAACTACATTAGAAAATGTCAAAATGAAATACTATGAGGTCCAGATCTTGAAAACACTTAGGTAACATCATAACTCACATGAATAACCTCACTGAATGAAATCATTCCCATGTGAAAGCAACTACAGGATAGGGAGGTAAGGTGGACACTTCCCAAATATAAACAGTTCTTCTCTTTTTCCATTTTAAAATCTAGAATCTTGTTTTAGCCAGTTGGGAGTACAGGACAAGCTAATCCTTTGCGACTCTCAGAATTTGATAATATAAAAAACCTTATTTGCAGATACAAATCTCAGAACAAGATGAGCTTAGTTGTGTTAGCTATTTTAGTGTTATTATGGGCCATGTAAATTTCAGGTGATTTTTAATTGTTTAGTAAATTTATATAAACAAGTTGAACATACAAACAATGGAGAGTTAAAGTAACAAAAGATAACTTCCTTTTAACATAGATTGTCTCAAGACTGTAACCCATAGGAGTGTGATTTTGTTGAGTTCATACTGTGAAATCATCAAAAGTAGCAGTAGGCTTATGATGTATGGCAGAATGTCCTCAAAATGAGAGTATCTTGTTAGCATTATGGTAATGCGTCATCACTACAATGAAATACTGTGAATACATCATGGCAACATAATTAAAAGTCATGGTCGCTTCATGATACGCTATTTCATAAACACGGTTGCAATTCGTGTTATTTGTAATTTGCTTGATGGGTGTTATTGAGGAGCAGTATTTTTTAATTTTTGTTTAATACTATAGAACCTTTTCAGCCATTTATGCCTCTTGAACCTGTGCTGTGCTCATTTTTACAAGTAGAGAGCTGCTGACCGTATCCCTGGGCTCTTGTCCTGGAATTAGCTGTGTTGAGTCGTCAGCCACATTACAGCTCAGTTAAAAAATTGCAATACTCATTTTGTTAAATTCTCCATAGACTTACCACAGTCTATTTCACTCCTTCGTGCTCTCTTTGTAGCTTCATCTTGGTTTCCTTGTAGCATTTTCTTTGAGCATTTTGTGCCTTTTAGGAATAGATGTCTGAAATCTTTCTATCTCATCTGCACTGCACCTTTTTTCTCCATCTGAGCTGAAAGACCACTTCTGTTTTTTCAGTCTCATGACCTGCACGAAGTTATCCATTGTCCCAAAAGGTGCTTTATTATTTAGTTTATATGAATTCCATTAATAAACGCTTTTTTCCAGGTACTTCCTAGCACTAAAAAACCTCCACGGAAACAAACATTAAAAGCTTTGCCAGGAGTCCCTTTGAAATTCTCACTCCACTTCTAAACTTTGCAGTTAACACTCATCTACAGAATTCATTTTTGTTTTTCCGTGGTTCTTTGATGCTTTCCCAACTATTGATTAATTATTTTTTTTTTAATCCCTTATAGATAACACATGATGACAGAGTGCAATATTCTTATAAATTGTAATCTGAGAAAATCACCAATACTACAATGTGTCTTTGCTCCAGGAGCACTGATGACCTAAAATGTCTTATTTAAGACTAAGTTATGCAGTGACCCTTGTTCAGAGTTCTTCAGACTTTAAGAGAGCCTTATGTATATGTAGTGTTTATGGTCCTATTTGTGTTCAGGCTTCTGAAATTTTCTATGCTTGAACTTTCTTTTTTACGTGGTCTATAAAAATGGACATGTGAATGATCTCCTTTAAAGTAATTCTTTTATTTTGTCATTACTATTGTGGAGCTGTATGCTATAAGAAATAGATTACGTTATTTTTTTTGTATTTTTACTTGGTGTAGGTCTTCTGCACTAATTTTTTTTTTTTAAGAGCTGGGAAATTGAAAAATCCTGTTAGGAAAATCTTGTGTTTATTTCATTAGTTATTATCTCGCACATTTCTTCAGCTTTAAGAGTCAACTAGCAGTAGGGAACTTAATTTAACAGGCCAAACACATTTAATATTGCAAATAATATGTTAAAAAAACATAACCAAAAAAACCCAAAATCACAACAACCAAAACACACCACAATCACAGCAATATAGACGTAATGTTTCAGAATTAATAAGGTTTATTTTTAGATGGATTGCATGATGTTGTTCTAAGTTAAATTAATCCATTTTACAAATACTAAGCAATATTAACTGGTGCATTCATGATACCACTTCCTAGCTTCAGAAAACAATTTGCAGAACAGGCGTCTGAAACTTGACTATGAAGAAATCACACCATGCTTAAAAGATGTAACTTTGATTTGGGAAAAAATGTTGAGTACACCTGGAAGGTCAAAGATTAAATTTGATGTGGAAAAAATACACTCTGCTGTTGGGCAAGGTAAGCACAGTTTGTTATTTTGAGTTGTTGAAATGCATGTAAATTGTATTAGAAAATGAATTGGGTGACCTCTTAACCACTCATTACAAGCAGATTCTCACTAGAGATGTTCCTCAGGTTGCTGACTAAACAAGTAACAATGTTCAGTATCTTCATGGTTACGCATATGTGAGTAACAGTCCCTTTCAGCGGTAGCTGCAATTGCATTACTGGACCTACAGTACTTGGTACTCATTTTTGAATAACATTTGTCCTTACAGGAGAGTTATACAGTACCTCAATGTATTACAATTGTTGCAGTCTGATTTTACAAATTAAAAGTTATAATTAGAGAAAAAAATCCTGAATAATGCCAAAGAAATGACTGTAAATAACTGAAGAAATTGTCTGCACTATTATCTGGAAATTCTCTGTTCCCACCTGGGTAGTATGTGTGTATACAAGCAGTATACATGGATATCTCTGTAGAACTGCCTTTTTTCTGAATTCAACAATGCATTGTACCTGCAAACACCACTTACAGTCTTCCTCACAGCTGAGCTGAGCAACCAGCCTCTCTCTCCCCTGCATCAAAAGGAATGTAACCTAAGGATTTTTTTTCAAATGTTCTAGGAAATTGGGTTATTACTCAATGTTATTTGTGCCACGGTTGGACCCAAAGGCCTTATGCTGGGTGCTGTATGTAGCTGATGGTGAAGATGGCTACTCCAAGGAGATTTTTATGGTTCTATACAAAGCTTTCCAATGTGTAAAGGAAGTGTCAAGAATTCACGGCTAGCAAAAGTTTAGTATTTTAAATATTGCACCTGCCTATGTGTGATTATTCAAACAAGTTAAACCAAATTGTCCATTTAAGATGACTAGGTAAGTTTAGATTTCTAACATTATCAAATACCCCCAGCACAAATCTCTGCAGAGTAAGGAAAGCTCACTATCACAGGTTTCCTTTGCCATTCAGGTAGGCAAAGGGCTCTGTCCAGTCAATATTTGAGCATGAGAAAAACTTGGTTTCTGTTGATAGTCCAGGGATACTGGCCTGTGTTAGAGTTCAAAATAAAACTTAAAAACTTGGACTGATGCAAAATAAGTAAATAAATAAAGCCCTGCTTAGTGGGTTGCTAATAAGAAGGCACATACAAGTAACCAGTAGAGGGGGAACTTATCCCTAGCTCTTGATGCTATTACTATGCTCTGCTCTCTAGAGCCCAGTCGTCTCAGAGTTCTTAGAGTGAAGTGATGTCAAATTTCATACGTATGCAGAAATGAAAAATGCATTTAAAATGAGTTTAGCAAGTTCTAGTTTAGACCAAAACCATTAAAAATAAGTTGAGTAAGCAAGGCAAACAGGTAAGAAATGCAGGTTTCGATAAGCATGGGGCTTAAATTAGGATAACAAATATATAGTGTTGACCTATAATGTACACTGTAGTAGAAATTTAAATATAGTGCATCTTTTATTCAGGAAGTAGTAAATGAAACACTTTATTTTATGTGTATGATGCAGCATACAGAGATAAACTTAATATTGGACTACTTCCTTAAAGGAAATTTTAATTCATTTGTAATTTTGCAGCTGTAAATGTGCACTATTAAGCCAGTTCTACCCTATGTGACACATTCAACCTCACTGAAGCTATTGGGATTTTGGATGTGTATCTGGAGAGGAGAACCTGGTTCATTCAGTGTCTGAAACAGCACTTTCCCTCACTGTTCCATGTTGGAGACTTTTCTGATAATTGGGTTTAAGTTCCCTAAAGTAATTTACAGAAATGTTCTCTAAATACACTTGTGATATGCATTCAAATATTATACATTTCTACTAGTATTTCATTTTCAAGCAATTGTCTCTGGATTATGATAGTGTAGTAAAAGTAAGTGCTGCAGAAATAAATTCATATCCTTTTGTGCTTATATGAGAGAAAGCAGTGAAATTGCTCTAATGTGTTTTGTTATGTTTCCATGTAAGTTGTATGCTTGAGTTAATTTTGATTTCTCCTCTTTTTGTTGTCATCCATATGTTAATATATACCAAAAAGAAAAAAGCAGTCCAAAAAACTTCTAGCTGTAAGTTACTTCACACTATAATATCTGGTTCCAGTACACCATGGATTACATAGAATACTTTCCCAAAGAATAGTGTATTGATTTCTTGTGTGGATGATTTAATAGTGCCAGTCTTGTGCTGAATAAAGTATGCATGTAACAATAACCTTTCTGTTGCTTTCAGAGCTTTGCATATAGATACAAATGAAGGCTACCATTACCTGTGTGAAATAGTTAAGTAGCGTCATCCCTTTCTATAGAGAAAGAAATTCAAGCTTTAAAACACTTTCATGCATACCAGTCATTCAGCAAACCAATAGCAAAACTAGAAATAGAATACTTGCTTTCTGATTATCTGCCTTCTGTTGTAGCCTCTAGATCACATCTCATTTGTACTCATTTATACTTTTGGTATCTGTGCACCCTACCTTCCTAAAACTTACTCCGAACAACAGTGCCAGTGCTATATTAGTTAATTAGTTCCATTGCACTGCTTTGTTGTGTACTTCACATGGAAAAATGGGAGATAAATTACTTTTCAGAAACAAGTACTGCAATTTTTGCTGCCTCTTCTAGTACTTCTCAGACTGGATGTAAGTGGGAAGGGTAGACTTAGGCAGCTTACCCTGTTTCTACCTTAAATCTCTCCTGTTAAGATGCTGATGTCTTTTATTGGTTGAGGAAGTGTAAGCACTGTAGTCTGATCTGCTTCTATGGTCTACTGGAGATAGCAGATACGGATCTAGCAGATAGGGATCTGCTTGCATATCCAGCAGATATGGATCTTCAGTTCCTCAACTTTAGCTGAACCATAAGTATACGTACAAATTACTGTTTTAACGACTGACTTCTTTCAGGAGTACCACGTCACCACCGTGGGGAGATCTGGAAGTTTCTAGCAGAGCAATACCATCTTAAACATCAGTTTCCAAGTAAACAACAACCAAAGGACACACCTTATAAAGAGCTTCTAAAACAACTAACTTCCCAGCAACACGCAATACTTATTGACCTAGGTAAGTACCGTAGTGGTCTGAAATGAAAATAAGGGGTTTATGGTCTCTGGAAGAGAGTTAAATAAAAGAAGGTAACACACAAAAAGCCTCTCACTATTTAATAATAGGCTGTTGGTAAGAACTGCTTTTAATCTGGTATAAGTGAGAACTATTACTTCACACCATATGAAAATGCAAAATCTGCATTTCAAGCACAGAGGTCCTTTGCAACATGTGGTAATAAGAGATTGCTAGATGTAATTGTAATGAATCTGTATTTCAGATATTGACAATGAACTCCACAGGCCCGTGGAACACAAACTGTCAAGAAAGGAAGTCAATATTTAAGTGCAAACTGTTGAATAACATGTGCTATTCATTTGTGATGTCCAGTGTTTGCTGTCTCTGTTAAACACTTTTACTTGAAATAATGCAGAAGTTTTGCTTTTTGCTTTTTTTTTTCTTTTTTTAATGGGTAGTTGCTAGCAGTTGGTATTTTTATTTGTATTAAAACAATTATGAAAGAAGCTTTTTAATAATAATAAAAAAGACTCTTTTTAAGGCAGGGTATCCACATCTAATTTACTGCCTAATTTTAAGCAGTAGCTGGCTCCTGATTTATGGACATTGGTCTGTGGAGGCACATACACTATCGGAGTTTACTAGAGAGAGGTTAGGAACCAAGGCTTTTTAATTTAAAGTGACTGGTAGGTGAGCTTCAGGCAAACTTTTGGTTGTCTTGAGTCGAGTTTTCCACTTTCACTCACATTTATTGTTCAGAGCTCAAAAAATTTTTTCTAGTATCGAAAGGAAACATGAGAAAGAAAATCTAAATGGCATGAAATGGTTGTTTTAGGGTGGGAGCAGAAGAGATTGCTGTGGATAATTGTAAAAGACCAGTCTTCATATAGCTTAAAAAAACCTGTGCCGTTCTTAAGCCTTCCTTTTACTTTTCCTGATCCTCTTCCTTTATCACTTTTAGTTTCCTTGTGTGAGATTGTGTTTCATTGATTGACTCTTGCCACTGCTAGACTGAGATGATTACAAAACCCAAGAACATTTAATAAGACCAAAAGTCAGTATGCTTTGTAAGATGTGGATCAGTATTAAATATTGTTCCTGTCTCTGGTTGCTGCTGCTCCCAGGTGGTTTTGTTAAGGTCTTTGCTAGCACGTACCTACCAATCAAGTCAGCATACCTGGTGTTGATATCCCTGGCAATGAATGTTGGGATTCTGTCGCGCTGAAGTGCCTCAGTAAGGGGTGAATAGTTTTGTGCTGGGTTAGTGAATTGAACACCTTCAGCAGAGAAGAGAGGGGTGTGACAGCTCCTGGACAGTAGGGAGCACAGTCGGTCTGGGTTTGGTTGGCTCACGCAGCAGATTGCGGCTTGCCAGCTCAGCAAGCTGTTCATATTTTCTGCCTGGTTCTGCACACGAATACTTTCTCATCTTAGCTATGTGCTCTGCTTGCAGAAACAAATCACTGCATGTGTTGGCAAATGGGTAACTTCATGGTGGTTTTCATGCAAAGTGTTGTTTTTGCTGGGGAGCTATTTGCTAGCCCGTTAGCTGAGGGAAGGATTGGGCCCTGTTATTTCAGTAAGATGAACCTAGGAAGCTGAAGACTTCCTAGTTTCCCAGTGATTCATATGGACTTTAATAAAGCCTTTGACACGGTTGCCCGCAGCATTCTCCTGGAGAAACTGGCTGCTCATGGCTTGGGTGGATATATTCATCGCTGGGTCAAAAACTGGCTGGAAGGCCGGACCCAAGGAGTGGTGGTGAATGGAGTTAAATCCAGTTGGCAGCCAGTCACAAGTGGTGTTCCCCAGGGCTCGGTATTTGCACTGGTTCTGTTTAATATCTTTATCAACAACCTGGATGAGGGGATCGAGTGCACCCTCAGTAAGTTTGCAGATGACACCAAGTTAGGGGGGAGTGTCAACCTGCTTGATGGTAGGATGGCCCTACAGCAGGATCTGGACAGGCTAGATTGATGGGCCGAGGCCAATGGTGTGAAGTTCAACAAGGCCAAGTGCCGGGTCCTGCACTTGGGTCACAACAACCCCATGCAGCGCTACAGGCTTGGGGAAGAGTGGCTGGAAAGCTGCCCAGCAGAAAAGGACCTGGGGGTGTTGGTCAACAGCCAGCTGAATATGAGCCAGCAGTGTGCCCAGGTGGCCAAGAAGGCCAACAGCATACTGGCTTGTATCAGGAATAGTGTGGCCAGCAGGACTAGGGAAGTGATTGTCCCCCTGTACTTGGCACTGGTGAGGCCCCACCTCGAATGGTGTGTTCAGTTTTGGGCCCCTCACCACAAGAGAGACATTGAGGTGCTGGAGCGTGTCCAGAGAAGGGCAACGAAGCTGGTGAGGGGTCTAGAGGAGCCGTCTTAGGAGGAGCAGCTGAGGGAACTGGGGTTGTTTAGCCTGGAGAAGAGGAGGCTGAGGGGAGTACCTTATCGCTCTCTACAACTACCTGAGAGGAGGCTGTAGAGAGGTGGGGGTCGGTCTTATCTCCCAAGTAACAAGTGATAGCACGAGAGGAAATAGCCTCAAGTTGCGCCAGGGAAGGTTGAGACTAGATATTAGGAAAAATTTCGTCACCAAAAGGGTCATTAAATGTTGGAATAGGCTGCCCAGGGAAGTGGTAGAATTGCCATCCCTGGAGGTATTTAAAAGACTGGTCAGACACGGTGCTGAGGGACATGGTTTAGTGGTGTTTTTGGCAGTGTTAGGTTGATGGTTGGACTTGATGATCTTAAAGGTCTCTTCCAACCTGGGTGATTCTATGATTCTATGAAATAGGGTAGTGCTGCACAGTAACAGCATAACTGGACAGGCAGCTAGAATTTGCATGTTCTGACTTGTGTCCCTTCAGGCTATTGGATGTGTTTTCTCTTAAATCTTTAAGAATCCTTCTGAAAGCATGCACTTCTCCCTTGAGAGAAAAACCTTCTTGCAACATGTGGTTATAATATTTAAAAAGCTTTCCCAAATTAAGCTAAAGAGGTCTTGCACACACCGTGTGACCCAAAGCCGTAATAGGATTGCTCACACTTGAATCGATGCATCTTCAGCTGTAAATAGTGTTTCTTGAGAATGAGGACAGCAGTGTGCATCTAGATGCAGAGGTAAGGTACAGCAGCCACTTTCCTGGCCCAATTTACATGTCACAGTGCTATTTAATACGTGGACGAGAACAAAGCCATAATTCCCTGAAGGCTTTTCTGTGTATTTCCTTTTGTGGCCCCACCTCCACAACCACTACAGTCACTGTGGATTTCAGTTCCTGAACACCAAAGTCATGTTCAGAAAATGCATTCTTCTCTCAATAAGGTAGGGTAAACTGACTTCCAGATGCAATCAGTGTAGGATACCACTGTAATCATCACTGAGTGTTTTCTGAACACATTAGAAAATCATGTGGTGGTTTATTACATTTCAAAAATAAAGTAGTAGGTACTTAGTTTCTCATTCTGGTGCTCTTGAGGTATCACAGTTCATTTAGAGTCTCTTTTCAGCAGGGCCAGGAGTTGTTTGCTCCTAAGTAAAAGCTAAAATTCTTAGTTACATCATCACCGGGGCACTCAGAAGCAAATCAGCTTGTGAGTTTAGCAGTTCTGCTCCTCCTCTATTTATTGTTTTTCAGAACTTCTTTGCATTTTTATTCCTGTTCAGCTTGTAACTTTTCTTCATGACTTACATGAAAGGAGCCTTGGTGTGTGAGTGAGGCAGTACAGATCTGCCTTTAGACTGTGCTGTAATAACTTGTCATTCAGGCAGAGGATTCCTTTGCAAAGGAACCCAAGCTCCTTCTCATTTAGAAGCTAGAAATATTCCTTCTGTAACGTTCAACTCTGTGACAGCCTGGCCAGGGGAGACCTGCTCAGGAACTGAATGCCAGTGTCCCATGTGACAGTCTAGAGCAGCTACCAGATGGCAGAAGGACTCTCCCCTGGGCTTTGTCTTCTTGAAACAGGAGCTCTAATATTACCTGGCAGCACAGCGGCATTCCAGGAGCTAAAGGGTGGGGTGGTATTTAACAAGTGGCAACTGAAAAACAAGCTCTGCTTAATACTAGAACAAAAGAAGTATTCAAATTTCTTCTCCATTGAGGTATTTCACAGGGGAAGTCTGATAATTGGAGGGTTTTTTTCCTAGAAATGAAAGTAATTCCCTATTGGAAAAGTTTTTGAAAACCTATTTGTAAAAGTGAAGCTTTCAATGTCTCTGTTCACTGCATCATGGAGTGGTTGAGGTTGGAAGGGAACTCTTGAGATCATCTTGTCCAACACCCTTGCTCAAAACAGGGTCATCAAAAGCAGGTTGCCCAGGACTGTGTTCGCTCAGATTTTGAGTATGTTCATAGATGGAGACTCCGCAACCTCTCTGGGCAGCCTGTGCCAGTGTCTGGCCACCCTTACGTAAAAAAAAGTTTGTTTTTTTTTCTTATGTTAGGTGGAACTTCCTGTATTTCAATTTGTGCACGTTGCCTCTTGTCCTCTCAGTGGGCACTACTGAGAAGAGCCTGGCTCCCTCCTCTTCATACCCTCCCACTGGCTATTTGTGCACATCGATAAGATTCCCCTGAGCCTTTTCCTCTCCAGGCTGAACAGTCCCAGGTCTCTAAGACTTTCTTCACAAGAGAGATGCTCCAGTCCCTTCATCATCTTAGTGGCCCTTTGCTGGACTTTGCAGTATGTCCATATCTCTCTTGTACTGGGGAGCCCAGAACTGGACACAGCACTCCAGGTGTGGCCTCACCAGTGCTGAGTAGAGGGGAAGGATCACCTCCCTCGACTTGCTGGCAATGCTCTGCTTAATGCAGCTCAGGATACGATTAGCTGCCTTTGCTGTAAAGGCACATTGCTGGCTCACGTTCCACTTGGTGACACCAGGACCCCCAGGTCCTTTTCTGCAAAGCTGCTTTCCAGCTGGGTGGCCCCCAGCATGTACTGGTGCATGGGGTCCCAGGTGCAGGATTTTTCCACTTCCCTTTGTTGAACTTCATGAGGTTCTTGTCAGCCCATTTCTCCAGCCTGTTGAGGTCCCTCAGAATGGCAACATGATCCTCTGGTGTATCTGCCACTCCTCCCAGCTTTGTATCATCTGCAAGCTTGCCGAGGGTGCGCTCTGCCCCATCATCCAGGTCGTTAATGACCCTCTCTAATCAGGGATCAGCTAGAACAAAGGCTAGAGGCACCCTGTCGTCAAGGGCAGCTGACAAGGGTTGGTTAGAAGCTGCTAGGGCTACCATTACCACAGCCTCAGCCTTACCTGCCAGCAGCAGTACCTTCAGGTTCCCAGGAGTCCCATGGCAATCCTGGACATAGTATCCAGATACTCAAGAGCTCAAAGAAGCAAAGCCCAGAAACAGCTGCACAAAGTGCTGTGTCTGTTGGCTGGGTAAATATTGTGGGTCAAACTGATTGTGTAAGTTACCTAGTTGGATTGGTTTGGTTTAAGAGCATGCGCGTCCCAGCTCTGTATGAAAGTTTACAGATAAGCTACTCTGGGGTGGAAGTCATCATCTTGTTGTAGAACTGAAGCATCAGAAATGTCTCAGTTGTGCTTCTACAGCTCTGCAATTAGTATAGTTTACCTTAGGCTGGGATTTAAAGAGATGTGGGGAATAGATCCAAAGCTCATTGCTACTGAGAGAAAGTTTTGCTCTGACAACCAACTTCCACTCTCCAAGCACTTGTTGCTTGTGCTGGTGCTCATGGGATGCTTCCTGGAGCTGACACAGCTGAGCGACAGGGCAGAACAACTAACCCCATGTAAAAGGAGATTTTTCTGCAAGGATAGTGAACTGGATCAGGTCATGGAAGAGTGAGCTTCCTGCTGCAGGAAAGGAGGAAGGACCCATAAGACTGGGAGGGACCAAGGCAAGGAGGGAGGTGACAAGAGACACCTTTACTGGAAAGGAAAAAGAAAAGAAAAAAAAACCAAAAAACAAACAACCAAGAAGAAAAGAGAAAAGGAAGGGCCCCAACCCAGAGAGCTCAGATGTTTTAAGTCTGTGCCTGGATCCTAATAGTTGTCTAAAAGGTAACACTTTTTAATCAAGAAAAGAGGACTGGGTGACTCGTTGAGCCACTGAATCAAGTCTCCTACTATTACAGGCAACCAGCTCCTATAAGCTCTTTAACAAAGTGATCAGGGGCCAGTCTTAAGAACCAGTTACTCAGCTGTTCCAAACAACAAATTTTCCCCATCCCCCTGACAATTTCTAAATTAATTTTGCAACTACTATAACAAAACAGTAGGAGAGTATAAGAGTTATTGTTAACTTTCTTTTGGCCTTTCTGTGAGTTGACTCAGAATCTACCTTCCAAAAGAATTTACCTTTTTGAAAGACTGTTTAATTTGATGACATGTAAAGGTTGTGTGGTTTTTTTGTTTTTTGTGTTGGTTTTTTTTTTTTAGTTTAAGTTGCTAACTTCAGCTGTTTTCACAGGGCGCACATTTCCAACACATCCGTACTTCTCAGCACAGCTGGGAGCTGGGCAGCTGTCGCTCTACAATATTTTGAAGGCCTATTCACTTCTGGACCAAGAAGTAGGATATTGCCAGGGCCTTAGTTTTGTAGCAGGAGTTTTACTACTTCATATGAGTGAAGAAGATGCTTTTAAAATGCTAAAGTTTCTCATGTTTGACATGGGCCTGAGAAAACAGTATCGTCCCGACATGACAATTTTACAGGTATGATTTCAATTTTTCTAGTAAAAGGATGCTAATGGGAAATCATAATAATGCAATATAGATAGCATTGTCTGGACTTGAACTTAAATTCAGTTCTCAAAAATGGGGGAAACTATGAAAACCATAAATAGGAAGAATTCTGTTATGTGTTGTATGATGTTCAAATGACCCTGCAAATGAGCTTGTCTTAGGCTCACAGGTGACCTGTCCTGGTCACCTGTCTTTTAGGTAGCTTCTGAGTATTTCTTTTCTTTACATGATTCCGTCCAAACATCAATTAACAAATATCTTTCACTGTTTCTAATAGGAGTGTGAAGCATGGACTTTGTTACTATGAGTGTTAAAACATCTTTATCTTTAGTCTCTTTGTTCTTATTCCATGCAGATCCAGATGTATCAACTGTCTCGACTTCTTCATGACTACCATAGAGATCTCTATAACCACCTAGAGGAACATGAGATTGGCCCTAGCCTCTATGCTGCTCCCTGGTTTCTCACCATGTTTGCCTCCCAGTTTCCCCTCGGATTTGTAGCCAGAGTGTTTGGTAATTCTTCATAAAACTTTTATGTGTTCTTTTTGAAGTCTTATATTTGGAATCCTGTTATTAGGAACAGCATTATTATCCAACCTGTTTCAGACACCCAGGAGAAATATTTTGCTTGCTATTGATGAACAGAAGAACAACAGAGGTCATCTTATGCAGCATGTAGTATTTACAGTGGAACAGAGAGAGAGAGGAGGAAAGCATATGACAGTCCCAAACCGTCCTGTCTCTTCATCCTCATTGTTACCTTTTCCCACCCTGTAACCACTTGTAGAGAGGATGTAAAATTTGATGCCGTGAAGGCATGGTGTTATGACAGTGGCACTTCAACATCAACAATTAGTTAGTTTCAAGCTGAAGACAGATGTAGCAAAGACATCATCTGAGAAATACATCCATTTGCCCCATTATCATTGTCTCCAACAGTGTCAGCAGAAAATTATTTTGAGGATTATGTTTTTAAAACACACAGAGATGGCCATTACAGTTTAATCATGGATTTACCCTGCAGAAACATAGGGCTTTTTAAGTAGTGTTTCTTATCCTTACAATTTTAGCCTAACTCATAATCTTACTTTCCAAAAGTGTTTGGAAGTGTATGGAGTTTAGGCTCTAAAGTCACTTCTGTTACCTACATTTAGAACCTACAGAAGTTCTCTTTTTAAATTAAATTCCAATTAAGAATTTATCTTGATGCTATCTTACGGATGTATATTTCATAGGTTAATTGTTTGGTATTTGAGAAAATGCTTTATTTCCTTTTCAGTTGTTTGTTTTTCAGTTTCATTATGTGGTACTGGATTGTCCGTGATGAGCAGGGGGGATTGGAGCTTTCCACTCTATTCTTATCTTCTAATGAGAAGCTATGTTCATTTTCCCTAGTCAGTCTTACTTAAGATATGTAATGAGGCAACTATTTATTAGGGTATTAATACCAACACTTCCCTGACTTTAAAAATTATAGTCTCATCTACCACAATAACAAATAATGAATATAGATTCAAAAAAGAACCAACAAGAATCCTGTGCTGCTTCTGTTTAAGGACATGCCAGAAGTAGCGCTGGAAGAAAATGTGGTGGAAAGGATGGTGTATAGCTAAGTAGAACTACGTGTCCTGTGATTAGCATCTTAAGTCCAGGGAAAACAGCATATTTATTTTTTTTTCCTGGAACAATTCAAAGTAGGCTAACGTACATCGACAAGTGTCTAGCTGACAGTAATAATATGTGGGAATTAAATGAAGTGCTGTATGCGAGTGTCATATACTGAGTTTATAATCAGCTCATCTTTCAATTATTCGTAATCATTTGTAGTATTGTACATAAGAGTCTTTGAATTGGATAATTGACTGCAGTGAGAATACAAAAGTGTCTTGTGCATCCAGTATATTTGGATTTCTGCCTTAATACACAGATTAGTATTTTATCTGTCATTGGAGGATTGTAGAGCTTTAGAAAGCAAAGATTTTACATTAGAATAGAAGGCATAAATACATGATCTTGACAGGACTGATTTTAGGTCAAGAACAGAAAAGCATGTGTGACTGAAACTGTCACCTCTTAAAAATCTCTGATGTCTTTTAGAGAGAAAGTCCAATGTGACCAACACTTGCAGTTTTTAATGATTCAAAGCGTTTAGTAATTTCTTTAAAACAGTGTTTACTGGAACTACAGAAGTTGAGAACATTGGACATTCTTTTACATTAGAAAGTAAAATCTCATCTTCACCCATGCTAAGGACTCTGAAACACAACTATTAAACCTTAAAAAGGCTAGAGCTATCACTTTGCTAGTGGCTGTCGTTAGCATGTCAGGTTAGGATCTGATCAGTTCTGACCCATGTGTTCACACACTTTTGCAGAATATATGTACGTTTTCATTACTCGCTTATTAGAACCCTTGGGATGAAAGAATGTTGCCTTTTAATGTTGGAGTAACTCATCTATAGGTTACTAGTGTAAGATTGCACTGCCATATTCTAACACGGTATCTCTGAACCCTTGATATTTGAAGTCCCACTGCTGTTTAATAATATAATTGTTACAGGCCACTTCCTTTAGATTTCCATATAGTGTACTTTTTGCCAGCATCTTAAAAGCAATATGTAAAAGAAATGGGCTAGAAAGAGGGTAACCCAAAGACCGTTTTATGAGTCAAATAGCAAAACTCCTTTTAACTTCTCTGTCCAGACTTTCAACGCTTCTCCTGAGCAGGATCTAGTGAAAGTACAGCGTTAACAAAGATGTGTTCTTTAATACCCCTGTTTACTTATTAATGGAGAAGTCTTGATAGAATAGTGTTTATTTTGTTTCAAGATTGTAGATAAAACTTGATTATTTTTTTATTTTATTTTATTTTATTTTTAATCCTGTAGGCTGCCAGTCATGCTGACATTAATTTGGGTACCTTCAGTGTACTGTTGTTGGCTGGCAGCCCACTTAACGGGAAGCGTGGGGAGTGGATAACAAACAGGTCTTTGTTAAGTACTTGCTGTTTTAAATGAGAGAGGGATTTCGGCCTTATATTACCAGCTCAGCTCATACAGGCATTCGTTAACAACTTACAGGTCACCTAGAGTTAATCTATGTGTCTTCATGGGGCAGGTGCTGAATCATAAATATGCATTATTTTCAGCTCTGTTTTCACTTTGTGTTTCCTAGCTGTTCTTCTGCATTCCCTGTCCTAATAAATACTTTCCCAATAAAGCATTTTCCCGTAGTTTACAGTTTCAATGGAGAATTGAGGCAGATGCCTGCTCTGTTACCACTTTTCCATCGTTCCTGCCTTTAGACTTCACATTGAATCAGAGTTGAAAAATTTTACACCACTTTTAGGGCAAATGACAGCAAAGTGCAAGGTTTATGGTTAGTTATTACTTGTGCTTTGCTTTCTCAGAGAGAGAGGGAGAGAGAGAAGTGAAATGAGTTATGGCTTCAACATTATAGGCACGAGAGCATAAGGGGGATTTTCATTCTGATACAAATTTGGAAAGAGAGGTTTCTTTTACTAAGAAAGGCAGTTAGCCAGTGATTTCATATGTTCTTTACTACATCAGAGATACCTGTGGTTTTGCTAGTAGTTGTTTCCCTTACTGTGTGGTGGGTTTTTTTTCCTCTCTTTATTCTTCTTTCTTTTTTTTCGGTCATTAAGACATACTATTTATTTGGTGTCATTGTGCTACTTTGTAAGTAATTGTGACTTCATTCACAGCTTTGAATACAAAGAAAGGGAAGAACAGGAGAGAAGCCCTTTAAAAATAAAAATATATTTAGGAAATACGGAATAAACCCCCATTATCTTCTCTTCCTTTTCCACCTCCATCGGTATTGTTTCATACGTTAGATGCTTTTGCCTGTAGCAAGTCCCTCAAAAAAACAGGAACAGATTCTGAGTTATAGTAGCAGGAAAGTCAAATGCAGGGCAATCCCGTTTATGCTGTGGACAGATGGGTTTGTGAAGATGGGTTTCTTGTCTGATGCTTTCATTGCAGTCTTCTATTTCTTTCCTCTATAAAGACATAGGCAATTTATAAAGGAAAAGAAAAGAAAGGAAGTTGCATTGATAGGTCGCTGTATACTGTGGTTTCAGTGTGCTTGAATGTATGCCAGGTGCTGTCATTGCAGGGCCACCTGCAATATTAACGCTTAAGCAGTATTACTGAGATTTCAAGGTACTTATTAATGTAGTTATTAGAATATTAACATAAGTGGTTGAGACACATACTAAAAAGAAGCACATGAAACTTGACGCTGCTGGAAAGCGCACATTTAGCCTCATGTGCTCAATGTTATATTAACTGAGATTTTGTAGCTTTCTCCACCAGATGAAAAAAGAACAGAACTTCATATGTTCGGTTGTGTCTTCAGGTGTAGTTTTTGTCTGTTGTCTTCAGGTGTAGTTTTTGTCTGTTGTCTTCAGGTGTAGTTTTTGTCTGTTGTCTTCAGGTGTAGTTTTGTCTGTTGTCTTCAGGTGTAGTTTTTGTCTGTTGTCTTCAGGTGTAGTTTTTGTCTGTTGTATTAGGATTTTTAAATGGTATTGGGATTAGAATTCTATTCAGATTTCCATGGACGTCTCAAAAGGAAAAGGCCCACAAAACCATTACAGGCACAAAAAAGCGGCAACACTGACAAACTTGACTACCTGGTTTATTGTGTACTTAGCTTAAAATTGAATTGGAGTTTTTGGATGAAAACTCACTAAAAATATTAATAATTGATTGTGTTAGTCGTGTGCTACTCACAGTAATAATCTTGATCCTACAAAACTTCTAAAGCCATAGCCACAGTAACAAAAGCACATGTCTGGCACAGTATATCTAGCCTCCAGACCGTTCCTATTAGAAGTTGTTGTCCTTGGACATTTTGCTGTTTTAATATTCTTGTCAAAAGATGTGCTTGCTTGATGTACTCTGTTTTTTCCCTGTTTTCACAGACATGCTCTTTCTTCAAGGATCAGAGGCTATATTTAAAGTGGCGTTAAGCCTTTTGGGAAGCCACAAGCCCTTGATTCTGCAGCATGAGAACCTAGAAACTATTGTTGATTTTATTAAAAGCACTCTCCCCAACTTGGGTTTGGTACAGATGGAAAAGACCATTAGTCAGGTATGAAATAATCTGAACTTATGAGTAGTATGCAAAAGAATGCTCTTTATAACAAGTTTTTGACAGAAAAACCACAACAGTGTATTGTGTTGCTTCAAGCTGAGAATTGTTATTGTACTTCTGAAGATGTTGAAAACTTTTGGAAGCGTATGACTTGTATGGTACCTCTGTATTCATACATCTACATGTTGGTTATGGTCACTTTATGAAGCCTTTAATGAAAATCAGTTTACTTTTTTTTTTCTGAAGTGTGCG
This sequence comes from Burhinus oedicnemus, assembly GCA_008921705.1. NCBI lineage: Eukaryota > Metazoa > Chordata > Aves > Charadriiformes > Burhinidae > Burhinus > Burhinus oedicnemus. The sequence continues at coordinate 1,483,220 of VFFE01008529.1, read as the reverse complement.
ACGCTTTGTTACTGGCAGCAATATTACAGCCCATACACAGTGCATTCCACAAAAAAAATGTACCAAGGTGGGCTAAAAGCCTTCTGAGTTTTCCCATCTCCAAAGAATCTTGCTCTCCAAGTCTCATTTCAGAAGCAAAATTTGACTTCCAAGAGCCTTGCAAATGTTGGCCTTACTTAATGAAATTAGAAGCCGCCCTATGTTGACTTTGTCTATACTGGCTTTTATGGTGCTAATTCAGTATGTTACAACAGTGCCTTTGTATTTCTGCAAGGAGTACATGGGGCAGTGCAGTCTCTTACAGTGGAGCAGTGACTCTAAGCCGCAAAAACTGGGAATCCTTGATATGCTTTTTTTAAATGGCAGATAAGGAAAATGATGCAATATTGCTAAACTAGCAGAAGGCTCCAGACAATAACTATGGAATTTGAAAAAATCACAAATTATTTCAGTTAAGGCTTGCCTGTTTAGAAACCCTAACTGCTACACTTGACATCTAATTTGCAGCAGGCAAAGAGAAGATGGGGTTTAGGCTGTTTTTTCTGAAGGCCTTTTGTGGTCCAGAACACGGGGGGTGTACTGTGCAGAAATGCAAATGCCTGGCACTCACCAAGGGCCGCAGGAGATCTGCAAAGCCTGTGGCTTGATAAAGAAAGCAGGCAGCAGTGCATTACACTGCAGAATGCTTGCCAGGGGCTCCCTTCTGATCCCTGGCAGCAAAGCTTCCAGGGGACACACGCTCGAATCAGGATCAGAAAAATTGCCTGTAGTGCTTAGTATCAAAGGAAGGGGAGAGCTAGAAAGCCTGTGCAAGGGGAAGGAAAGCAAGCAATTTCTAGATGACAAAGGGGATCACATGTTACCTACCAGGCTGGAAGCCTGGAGTGCACAGCTCTGCAGAGACTTAAAATGCCTAGGTGACCTGCAGAAAACCATTGGCTTTGAGCGGAAGGAGGGAGAGATACTCTTTTTAGGCAGCTCTGATTACTCTAAATTTAAAGTGGGCAGGTAGAAGTGAGTTGAAGGGAGAGCAGTTCCCCAGCTTCGATCGCAGCTGGCTTTGAAGAGAGCAGCTGTTTGACCAGCCCTGCAGTCCATACACAGCTCCTGGGCTAATACCCATCCTCCTCGCACCTTCTGCAGCGTGGCCTTTGGTTTACATGCCCTAATGTGCCTTCAGTTAGCTAGTTTTCAAGTCAAGCTTTTGATTTGCCTCATGTTTCCCCCCTTTCAGATTTGATACTCTGGGTATGACAGCAGGGATTTCCCTCCCTTCTCAAGAGCACAGAGGCTAGAAGTGGGAGAGGTCATGAGAGGACCTAGCATTCTGCCCTGCTGAATTGCAGCATTTATTTTCTTGAACTTTCAACAGTGTGTGTTCTCCAGAGGTGCTCAGATCCACAGAAAATGAGAGTTCCATATGTGTAACCAAACTCAAACTAAAATTGTATTTCAGCCTTTTGTACTTAGATGCTCAGTATGTGTGTTTCTGCTGCTATACAACTATAAGAGAATTTTTTTTATAGTGTATGTAACAGGTGCCAGAAACATTTCATAAACTGATGTTTTCCTTAACTATAACCAACAGTTAAAGTTTTGTAGACAAAGCAGATAAATAAAATAGGAAATAAGTATTGTTATTTCAACAGGTATTTAAGATAGGATTTGATATCTGACTCATTTCCAAAAGAAATAAGGTACTATAACCCTTGAACTTCTATTCTTGGGCTATTTTCCAGATGCATTTTAAAATCAACTTTTGTTTCTACCATGTTCTGTGATTGGCACACTTGTCCTTTTATTTTACCACCTTTACTGCTTTCAGAGGAGATAACTATCGAAGGCAGATGTTTGCCAAAACCTAGAAAAAGGAAAATACAATAGCAGTTTTTTCCTTTGGATTACTCTGTGCACCTCAATTTATTTATCTGCTTTTAAAATAAAAGGTTTTCTTAATATTCATGTATACGACTGAGCACTCATTTTGATGATTCATAGTTAACAATAATAGAAATCTGCTTTGACATTACATGTTTCCATTAAGTGTATCAGTGTAAGGATAGATTATTTCATTTTCTTTCAGTCTCTAGGAATACAGTAGACTCATAAATAAACCTAGCAACATTTACTGGTTTTCATTTAAAACTTTCATTCTACTTAGCCTTACACTTGTAGGTGTAGCACATGGGCTTGGACCACACTTTTCTGAAGTGACATCTAATTCTGAGTATGTCTTGAAGGGTTTGTGCCAAACTGAGATGCATTAAATTTGAAATCTGAAAAGGGGAATACCCTACAAAGTCTACGCTTCTTGAAAACTTTCGTGTAAGTGATTTTGCTGAAGTCAGGCAGCAAATCAGTAGCAAATTTTTTAAGTAGATCCAATGCCAATGTATTGCACTCTACTGCTTCAATATTGCCATTTCCAGACTAGCAAATGTGAATGCCAAAAATTAAGTCATTTTTTTACATGCAGTGATTACATACCTAAGTCTAGATCCATAGATTTTAAAGCATTGAATGAACTATGCTTTTGATCTGCGCAGCACCTAATAATATTTTTATATACGACAGGTGTTTGAAATGGATATTGCCAAGCAGTTGCAAGCTTATGAAGTTGAATACCATGTGCTTCAGGATGAGCTTATAGATTCATCTTTAAATGACAATCAGAGACTGGATAAATTAGAAAAGGCAAACAGTAGCTTGCGCAAACAGAACTTTGATCTCCTCGAAGAACTGCAGGTACAATTTATATTTCATTTTTAATTAACATTCTAATTTATCCACCTTTTCAGAAGAGACTGTCCTACACCAAGGTACAGGATAGACTGGCGTTTGGTCTAGTGACTTTAAAGCGTAGCCACTTGCAATTTTATTTAGTTTAGCCTTCAAAGTTTAAATGCAGAAGAAATTCTGAGAGGGGGGTGGATAAGGACATATGCTTGCAATTAGTGAAAAGTTGATTCATCACACTGTCTCTTCTCTTAAAACCGTAGCTGTAGAAGATGACTAAAAGTACAAAAAGTCGTTTCTCAACTTCATTTTTATGTTTTCAGTCACTGCTTTATTACAGCAGGGATACTAATCTATCATGAATGGGAAAGCTAATGCCAGTGTCACAATTCAGAGGTACATCCGATATGGGATACATTCTCTATAAAGACATACTCTTTCTTACAAGATTTTTTTTTTTTAACTGTTATCCAGATTGTTTAGACAATATGTGAAATAATATTTTCTAATATATACTCAGTGCCTATTCAGTCTACAGCTTTTTCAGGAGTACACCTGGTCTCTGTAGGGTTTATTCTTTGCTTAACTGTTCAAGAAGTCAGCTTATGGCTGCTGTATAACAGGACATTTGTTATAAAACTTTTGACTGTGCATTTAGTTTGATGGAGAAAGGGACTTCAAAGGGAAGAAGCAGACATTTCAAGCCTCTTGATTATTGTTAAAGACAGACTTTGTGAGATAATAAGTGAGGGAAGGACTTTAGGTTTCTCAGCCATTGGTCCTGTATCATGACTAAAGCTATCCAACTGTGCAGACTTAGACTGCCTCTCCTAACAAAAATTTGTTTAAGCTTTAAATTCTGAACCTGTGAGATCTGAACCTGTTTAAGGTTCTAAGATGAGCCTTAGAGCAGTCAGAAGAAGAGATACTCCTCTGCAAGATATTTTTGTAAAGCTTCAGGCACATGGGCAAGGAAATTGTTGAATGTAGCATGGGGGAGAGGGATTTTTGGGATGAGATTTAAGATGTGATGTCCTATGGATACCTGCATCAGGGGATCTTCCACCTCTTCCTGCCCCTAAAGACTTTGCAGCCCTAAGCAGTTTTTTTACACAGCTCATCTCCACCTGAGTGCTGGCAAGTCAGGACCTAACATCATAGTGGGGAGCTTAAACTGTCTGTAGTGTTGGAGCAATCCCTTTGTCTTGGAGGTGGGCTTCATCAGCCTTCGTTTCCTATGGTGAAAGGTGACCCATTGCTGATGAGAGGAAAATGTATCACCAAACAATGTGGGTCATGGTTTGTCAATATTTTGCCCCCAATGGCTGAACTTTTTAACCCACCATAATTACATGAAGGGCAGTGAGCTCATCAGAAAGGCAAATACTTCCCCAAAACCATCCAGTGCTCTTGTCTCCAAATGTTATCCAGTGCTGAAACTTCCAAACAGATCTCTGCTTTTGTCAAAGTACCTCTGCTACGGACTTCATGTGACGAGTTTGAATGATCTAATGCTTTGTTTCGCCACGAAGTAGAATACTCATATGTGCAGCCTTTTAATGGAGAATTTCTCGAATTTTTCAAGATGTGTTGTCTATTGGGATATTGCACTAAATCCCCTCCTACCCCTTTGCCTCCAAATCTGGCATTTATTGGACTCAATGTTGAGATGAAATGAGGATGCAGCTAACAGGCTGGGTTGTTTTGCTTTGCAAAGCACGTGGAATTCTACAAATATGGTTGGCCAACCAACTCCCAACTGACCCATACAGAGGCTTATCTTAACCTGAAGTTCTTTGGTATATAATTTGCAGACTTAGGCACTTTCTAGTTTCATTACTTTGCGTTATATTCTGAGTTTAATTGTGAACTAATCAAAGCAATCAAGTTGAGAGAGGAAAGTTTCTTGTTATAGGCAAAACCATAGTTGTAGTCTAAAGTACACAGATCTAATAACATTCATGCTTGCATTTACTTTTGCATTTTTTCATCACTTGGAAAGTATTTTATATGTATTAATGTATCTCAAAAATAGTTTAATGTTGGTTTCAGTTATTAACGAATTTCCCTTTTTTTTTTCTTCCCCTCCTTCCTCCCCCCTCCTTCTTTCTTCTTACTTTGAAAGGTGGCTAATGGAAAGATCCAAAACCTTGAAGCCACAGTAGAGCTTCTATTGACCAATGAAAGCAAATTGAAGCAGTCGATTCTCACTCTTGAGCAGGAGCGAGCAGCTTTGCTGAAAGCAGTGGAAGAGATGCAGAAAAAGATTGGTGATACAGATGGGAAGCCTCTGCTTACTAGACAACAACACATGGATGCTGACTGACACTGACTGTTGTAATGGAGCAGAGAAGCTGAGCAAGAAACAAAGGGAAGAACTGGGTCTTTTTGTCATGATCCGTGGGGATTTGACATTGTCACCTTCATTGTACATGCCTTACTGTAGCAAAGAAAGATACAGGCATGGTGGCTTCCCCTATCAGAGAAGCTGGTTTCTCGGGGAGAAGGCTCGCTCTTCTTAATATGTAGAAATACTATGAACAGTAAGATGCCACATAATACTAAGCAGGAGAAACTTAATAGTGCGTGCAGTCATACCCAGTACACTGTAAAGATGTCATGGATTCTTCCATAAGTGCTTCTTAACCTAAGTGCTTTGTGTTCGTCACATATTTTGTTTGTGTGTAGATCACCACCATGTTAAATAGCACATTCTTTAGAAGGTCCTTTGAAGAAATATGGCAATGTAAAACCTTTGAGTGGATGACTGCCCCATTGCAGCTATGTAGTGGTAACATTTACAGAGAGTTTTGTGATTGGACTCAAGATATTTTCGACAGTGTAATTCCCCTACAGCTTGACTGAGTTCTGTTAATTATGTTGTTTACGCTTCAGAAAACTGCTTCCTGATGCTTGAAGGTGTCAATCTGTCGAACACCAGGGAGCTGGATGTCATCATATGTAATTATGCATAATTGGGGGGTTGCCATCTGTTTTTATAAGTACATTGTTTTAGTACGTCTTTTGTTTAACAGTCATAAATTAGTGTATTGTTAGTTGGCATTATCTGGTAAATATTCTGTATATAGTAACTGCATTATGCTTAACAAAATACACTGACATTGGTTTGATAAAGCCTGTGACTCTTGCAGCATCATCCAAGGATTTATATTCAGACTCTTCAACTTTCATCTTATTTATTTCTGATCTGTTGTGTGATGTAAGATGTCCTTTTGCTGGGAAACTAACGCCCACTGTCATTTTTTTCACCTTATTTGGTACTCTGTGCCCAGCCCTCCTCTGGGAAATGTTATTCTTTAAGACTTTTTCTGAAGTAGTGAAGGCATTTCAACAGCTTTCTGTTGTGCCAGATATGCTTAAACTGTTTTATAAAAGGTATGGCAGTTTAAGTTAGGACATCATTCTTTTTATAATGCATCTTTGAGTAAGATTACGTATGTAAAAACTAAATAAATAATCCTCACTTTCCTTAATACAATGAGAATAGTTATCAGGCCAGCTAAAGCATCAAAGTGCAATAATATCCATGGATATCCAGTTGTTTGGGTTTGCTTCAGAATTAGCAATAGTACCATAGTTTTGTTCAGTCCCCAAGCACAGAGTTAACAGGCATCGGTGTTTTGTTATGGTCAAGATTCACCTAGGAGATGTGATTTTTTTTATTTTAATTTTTTTTAAGTTGATGTTTTTATTTTTAAAACTTGAAAGCACACAGTTTTTTCTCTGACTGGCAATGTAGAAAAGGCTTTGGTTTGCTTTTTCCTTTTTTCATGCAAATCCCCCTGGCACATCGTGGCTGTAGTTTAATAGGAGAGCTGTAACCTTCATCTACTGTGCAGAACAAATACCTCTATGTAGGTCAAAAAGAAAAAGAGAATTTACTCTTTGATTCCTAGAAGCTTTGTTTGAATCTGTCATGTCTTAAATATGTCTCATTCTTGCAAATCCACTCCGTACTCCCTTAGTATTGAAATTCCAGATAAATCAGTTGTTATTAATCCATTTACCTCTTAGGCTTGTGGTTTTTTATTTGGAAATCCATATTGAAGCTCATGCTTCATGTTTAAAATCTTGTCGTAATGGACCTCATACTGTTAGAGCACTCAGTAATGTCGCATTTTTACAGCATAGTGCCATAATTCATACACTGACTTTTTAACAAGAGCAATAAAAATAATAATAATCTATGCCTACATCTATGTTTGTACGTTTTTTGATATTTAAAAACAAAAACATAGTTGGTGAGGTGACAGTTCAGAACTGTGTGAGATGGGACTTTGCCTGAAAGTACAGTACCATCTACAGCAGTTATTAATGACTCTTAGTCTCCTCATGCTAAGGATCCAGTTGTGATCTTGGGACCTGCATCTCCATATGTTGACTAAGGTGAAGTATGTTCCACATGACTCCAAGGATGCATTCCTTTTTGTGATGTTTTGCTTCTCTGCCATTGTAAGTGGAGGACTGCTTCTAGTCCAAAGCCTTTTATTGAGAATTTGTGTAATTCCAGAAGTAAATGCACTTAGATGAGAACTAAAGTCACTGTGTTCTGAATGCACAAATGTAGTAAACAGATAACAAGCAATTTTTTGCTTTTGTGACTATATAGATGTAACCGTTCATTGTACCAGGGAGTTGAATTTTCTGTGGGTACAAATGCATTTTCTATTTGTACATATGCAAATTAGTATGATTTTGTTAAATATGTAAATGTCTGGCAAGGTGAGGGAACATGCCATCCACTGGTCCAGAGTCTGAACACAAATGGAATACTTAAGCCTTTCTGCTGCTTACACTGAAGCACATATATGGTGTGTTGCTTCAGTATCTTTCCCCACCCTGTGCTGATTTTTGTCAGCAGGCATCTCCAGTTCAAGGGGCCAAAGTGTGGAGGAAGGTAATATCACTTACCCAGTTCCCAACTTCGGAAAAGCTTGGGGCTTTTCTCTCCGGAAGTAGGAGAAAGTAATAGAGCCCTGACCTAGTCCCAGATACTTGTATCCTTCTCCAACTACACTCTGTAGCTGAGCATCCTTAAGGATGTGTAAAATTAGATCTCCTGTTGTCTGAGTACCAGAAATTGTTATCACATACTGTCTTCCATATGAACAGTAATTTCTGATTCAGAGAATGTTTTTAAAAAAACCCTGCAAATCCATACACTGACCTTCAGCAGGAATCCCAAATGAATCACAGAATCGCCTAGGTTGGAAGAGACCTTTAAGATCATCAACTCCAACCATAAACCTAATGCTGCCAAAACCACCACTAAACCATGTCCCTCAGCACTACGTTGAACCACTCCTGGAAAATCCAAGTTGAAATAATCAATGTTTTTTCCATCTCACTTATACAGATAATAATCCCCAGGACTGATGCTTAGCTTTTGAAGGAAAGGGAAAACGGTGAAGAAGGAAGGAAGGACAAAGTTCACTTATATGTGCAACCTAGGCATAGGCTTCCAAAGGTGCATGACGTAGGCAGCAAAGTGTGCAGTCTGAGTGTGCTAGTGAATGATACTGATGCAGTAGTCCAGAGAGAGGTTAGCCTGAAATGTGGAAAGACCTAATGTTGGCATGTGCAACAAGAAAAAGGCAGCTCCTCTAAAACTATAGCAGTGAACAGTGCTGCACAGCTGGAGGACCTGCTGTGGTGCACTGCGGTCACCCGGTTCTGGTTTGTTTTTTCCAGCAAGTGCAAGTGGTAGTTTGTGGTAGGTACTTGTGACTCCCTGTGCTTCTGGCTGTTTGATGTACTTTTATATTTTTGCCTTGTTGTCTGTTTCCAGAGATCATTACTTAATACAGAATCTGAGAATGATGATACGGTGCCTATCATGTGGGAAGGTCAAAGCACTTTCATAAAGGCACGTATTACTGGTCTTCCCTTGTTCAGAGTGAGAATTGACTCACAAAGAAGTTCAATGACTTGCACCCAATATTTCAGTTTCTTACTGGTTGCTGGCACTGAAATCCAGATCTTCTAAATCCTGGTCAAACTGTCTTGCTGGTTGTCTGAAAGATTGTTCAGAAGGTCTGTGAGCTGTACTCAGTAGTCATGCAGTGCTTTGCCAAAACAACGTAAAATGGGAGGCACAATTACTGGAACCTTGTCCTTTCCTAACAGCTACACCTCCCTCCCAACAGTAACTCTCTCAGTCCTACTAAAACAGATTATTGTCTCCTTACCAGGTACCTGGCACCCTCCAGCTCTTGCTTGCACTGCCAGCAATCCTGTGTAGCCAGGACTGTAGTATAGCATCACCAGTCAACCCATTTTCTTAGGATTTTTTTCAGACATAGTAATCTTTGATAAGAGTCACCGTTATTTAGGACAAAGTCATGAAACTGCAGCTAGCAGGACTCTGAATGAAGGGCAGTAATCTACACAGAGCAAAGAGGACAACATAGCTAGTGCTTTTTCTCCTTTGGGACCTTCCTCCACCATTCAGCGGAGCAAGGAGCTGAATCCAGCTTTTTTTTTACTTCAAGTCCACCACAATAGCTGCTGCGATTCCACCGTGATAGAACAGCCTTGGTATGTCAACGTGGCAGAGCACACCCACACTTCTTGGCCAAGTCAGCTGGGATAATGTCAGTGTCCTCGGTCCATTCCCCTCTCTCCTGGAGGTTTGGCAGCTTAATTAGATAATGCAACTTAGATAATGCAGACATCTAGCTTTTAGGCACTTCTGGCTTCCGGTGGCTGCTGGCCTTGCAGCCATTCAACAAAAAGCTGGAAGAAGCTAAATGCTTCCCACCCTGCCACCATCTCTTAGGAGCTGCATTTAAGCTGAAGCTCTTGTGCTTGGTCCCTGCCTGAGCTGTGTTGCAGCCACACTTGCGCCTGGCTGTGTACCCTTGTTGGTCCTGACCTACGGACTTGGCTTCCTGGCTTGACCTCAGACCTGCCCCACCACCATGGCCTTGTCTGGTGACCTGGACTCTTTGACCTGCCTTGCTTGTCCTTTTTGGGTATTGTGGGACAGGCCCCTTGTCAGTAAGTTGCCCCCCTTGCCTGCCGGCCCATCACCCTCAACTCCTGGCTTGCTTTCCCCTTCAGAGCATCACCGGCCTTGCTGCTCCCCAGCACGCAGCCCCATAGCGCAGCTCAAGTTACACCTCTATGTGGCTTCTGATTCCAGCGCTGGGCTGGTCGGAGCTTGTTTAGGTGTCTCTGCATGCCACTGCTCTTCACTGAGCAAGCAAGCCAGTTCCCTTGGAGCTTGCTTAGGGACCTCCGACACAATGGTCGCACTGTGTAAAAGGGTCCTTACTAGTCTCCCATCTGTTTCAAAATACTGTGTTCGTGTTCTTTTCCACTTCAGACAGTGCACCCCATTTGCATACTATGTCGACGACAACAAAAAAGCACCTAAAATGAATGCGTTTTGACTGCAGCTGGATGAATGCCATGATTGCTTGAGGCACCTTAGATCATCGCACCGGATTTATACTGTGTCACGCCCTGTGATGTGAAGTAATTTTTCTTTAACAGAGCTTTACTAGAACAGGTCTGTGGGAGGGAGAAGAACGCTGGCAGCCAAGCTAACCGTCGGGAGTGCAACCCAGGCACTGCCTTCGGAAGGCACATGTGTGGCGTACACCCACTAAGTTTTACATAACCTAAATTAGGGTGGATCACTGGGTACTCATTTGCTTGTGCAGCTGCCAGAAAGTGTTCCTTTCATCTTAACAAACCTGAGGCTGCAAGAATTCAGTGCCTCAAAGTAGGCCTTTTCAGCATAACCCAAAGCAAATCAGTAAGCACTTCATTATGTAGAAGACTCTACTTATTCCTTTGTATAAATGGATTTTTTTCTTCTGTCTAATTGTATCATATATTTCCATGGTGTTAGAAGAGCTTTGGGGCTATAGATGCTAAAAGATGATGAAACTCCTCTTGCAGAGAGAACAGAGATGATTAAAAGAGGGCTTCTGGAGAAGCTTGTACTAGCTCCCCATCCCTGACTTTTCTCATGCAACATTTCAGAATGCCAAAGAGATTTTAGGAAATTTTCCTGACATTTCTAAAGTGTTATATTTCACAAGTAGAAATTGCTGCTACAGAAAGAGATGGAATCAGAATTCTGCTTTTGATTAGGAGTAAAATGACCAATGTTCTGAAAATGGTCATGGTTCGAGGCTGAACTGGATGCCTACTTCTTTCTGTCACTGTCTAGCACTCTTCTGTAATACCTTCCCTTTTGTTAGCATTTCACACTAGACTGCTTGTCTACAAAGGAGGTAGAAATACATTTTTCATTTTCCAGCTAAAAGCAGAATATGATAATTACCTTTTGTATCTGTCTGTTCTTCCGTTACTAATGAGACAGAGAGTTTCCATTTCTCACTAGTTATTTGCAAGTCAGTCTAATCAAAGACGGTCCTCAGGAAAAAAAGTCTTCCTGCTACAACTTGATTCACCCTACTTCTCTTGAAAGTGGGGAAGTTTTGACTGTTTAACTAGCATTTAAGCAGTTTCAAAGTTCTGTTGTCTCAAATTTTTTTCATAAGCTGTTACAGGATGAACTTACATTGTGGGATGAATACTTATAACACTCCTATATAGAGTCTTTTTCCATGTTTCCAACATCAAATGCTGAGGATGTTTGCTCTGTAGATAGCAGAATGTCTTGCAACGTCAAAGATTTGGAATTGCCAAGGCAACAGTTGACTCAAAGAACGTATTTCTTCCATGTATTAGTTAATACGAGCTGAGTAGTTTGAAGAGTCAGCCACTGCTTGGGACTTTGAGCTCATAAAGCCATAGATTCTTGATGGGATTAGTGGTATATGTATGTCTCCCCAGCTCATTATTTGCAGTTTTCTCTTAGGACATATCAGAAAAAATCTGATCCCAAAACAAACTAAACAAAACCTTAAATGTGGTTGCTGTTTAGTATTTCAGGGCCTGCTACAACAATTGTGTCTAGTATTTTTTGGTAAGGAATCTCAAATGGTGGTTTCAGTGGTTAGAGACTGAGGTAACAGGCAGATACAGAGGAGCAGTGAACCTTGTAATTGGCAAAGTAGCAATATAATTAACAGTACGTACGTAAGGAATAATTATAGAGCCTTTGGAGTGCATTCTATACAGCAAACTTCTCAAGAAAGTTGCTAATAAACATTATGCTCATTTTGAGAGAAGGAAAAACTAAGATGCGTATTAAAAATGGAAAGAGATGAACTGTCAAGATCAGAGTGTGTAGGGCCGGCCATGGTAAAGCCATGATGTTTTCAAGACCTGCAGTAGGATGTCTAACATACCATAAAGAGGTACGAGTATGAACTGGGAGGCAGTACAGATCTGAGTATAGTGAAATAATCTGGATAAGCCTCAGAAAACCTTCAGGGTTTTTTGCAGCTCCTGACGGAGTTCATAGAGGCAGGCCTCAGTGCAAGCACGGTCTCTCTGATGAAGAAAATGTGCTGTTCTTTTCAAACAGTGGAGGAACTCAAATAAGACCTGATCACATAACCTAGTCATCTGGTCAGGAAAGGTTGCTTCCTGCTAGAATGGAAAATAAAGGAAGACTTTTTAATTCAAAAATATCCTCCAGCAGCTTCTGGTGTGTCTCTGGGATACACTGACGTCTTCACGGTGCTGAGAACAAGCTTCAGTTTCAATAGTACCTAGAAATAACAATCAAACAACAGTTTAAGTAGCAGCTTCCAGCCATGGACACTTTTACAATATGTAACTTTGCTGGAGCTGAAGTGAAGACAGTCCATGATGCTGGTCTGTTATCGTAAGGCCTCTGCTTGAAACTTTCCTTGGTGATACCTGCCACCTACCTTACCTGTAACAACAAGAAAAAGGTATTTATTCACAAAACTTGGATTTTATTGTTTAACTGTCAAATTAGTGACTTTTATTTTTGGTATTAAGCTACTGAACTATGTCAACAGAGTAGAAAGATTGCTTTAATGCCCTGACTTTGCAGGAAGACAAGAAAAAGGATCACAGGATCACAGAATCACAGGGGTTGGAAGGGACCTCTGGAGATCATCTGGTCCAACCCCCCTGCCAGAGCAGGGTCACCTACAGCAGGTTGCACAGGGTGGTGTCCAGGTGGGTTTGGAATGTCTCCAGAGTCGGAGACTCCACCACCTCTCTGGACAGCCTGTTCCAGTGCTCTGCCACCCTCAGAGTAAAGAAGTTCCTCCTCATGTCTAGATGGAACTTCCTATGTTGAAGTTTGTGCCTGTTACCTCTTTTCCTATCACTGGGCACTGAAAAAAGACTGGTCCCATCCTCCCCGCACCCTCCTTTTAAGTATTTATAAGCATTGATGAGATCCCTCCTCAGCCTTCTCTTCTCCAGACTAGAAAGACCCAGGTCCCTCAGCCTTTCCTCATAAGAAAGACATTCCAGACCCCCAACCATCTTTGTAGCCCTCTGCTGTACCCTCTCCAGCAGTTCCCTGTCCTTCTTGAACTGGGGAGCCCAGGATGGTGAGATGCAACACATGTAGGTGTTTTACCCTACCTGTACAGAAATTATATCTGCAGAAACTGCAGGTGGGTCACTTGGATTTAATGGGATTGTATGATGGAGTCATATATAACTACAGACTTTAATGTTACTGTATGCTAGTTTAGATATGCTGGCTAGCATGAAAGGTGCCATAGCAAGCTGTTATCCATACTCTGGTAGCTGCCAAGCTCTGTGTGGAGTAGGAAAAATAAGTCTGTGTTAGCCTAAATCAAGCATGCATAAACAGTGTGTTCTATCCTCAGAACATCTTTAGACATCCAAAATTATTAGCTTTTTTTTTAAAAAAAAACACAACATTTCAGATTGTCTTATAATTTGTTCCAAGCATCTCAGTTCCAGAAAGGAGTAGTATTTCACCTGGGGCAGATGTTTACAAGACATTACTAAATAAGCTCAGAGTAAGGCAACAATTGCTTAAAATTGTGGACAAATTAAGAAATATACATTTGGACTTTTGAGTGGATCTGTGTTATTCATTATTTGCTGAGTGTGTGCCCCAAGTACAGTAGATTCTTGTTTCCCCTTTTTTAAAACTTCAAGCCTCAACAAAGGATAAAAAATTCCATTGTCAGCTGTTGCTTAAAAAAGAAGTAGGAAGTTCTATGATTAAAGGAACATGAGTGTATGTAAGAGGAGGAAATGAGAGTTTCAGAAGCAAAGAGCTGACAGCAGGGATTTACCCAAACCCTTTGTATGACCCCCAGAGAGATCCCAGCAAACAACATGCAACGTCTCACTGCTGTGGCCTACAAATTTCAGGAATTTTTAGTCACTGCAGTGTGATCTCAGAGAAAAGGTTATGGTATACTTTCCCTTGAAAGCCCCTTCTGCATTCCCCTCCCACCAGCTGCTCTGTCTTGCACATGAAGTTGGGACACGCATGTGACACAGACACAAGGAAAAACATCTGCACACAGTGTTGTCTGTCACTTAACTACCATGTCATGATGACCCAACTAGTCAAGAGGAAAAACTTATGTCACTGGGGACTAAGGTACTTGCTTCAGTGTGTGGGGTCAGCAAGAGTCGCCTGTTCTGTATTGACTCCAATCTTGTGCATTTTGGTGAAGTGTATCTTCTGGAAAACCAGCAGATTATGATCTAGCAGGCATCAAGAGATGATGACTCTTCCACTTTCCATTACAGTTTGATCTAGGAGAGCAGGTCAAACAAGAATGAAAGGCTGAAAACTTTATGGAGCCAACAGACATCTTTTTTTGGTCAGGCACATCAACCATTGGAATAAAGAGTTCTTAAAAGATCTTATGTTTTCTCCTGCATTGTCTTTGTTATCAAGTATAGTTTCTGCCCAGGACTTGTTGGTACTGCCAGCCCTCTCACCTGTACTAAGGAAACCAAGGGCAGTCTGAAAGCTTTTATGCATGTCAGGATCTTGATTTTTCAATCAGTCACTGAAGAGTGTATGTTAGGCCATGTCCCATTCCTGATGCATGGTTTCAAAATCCAGTTCCTCCCTTCAGTTCCTGATCCTTGGCTGCTTTCTCGAGGCACATCTCCACACTTCTTTAGAGATAGATTTGAAAAAAGCTGTGATCTGAGATATACTGAACCTGCCAAGTGGAGTAGTTCATTTCACCCAGAACCCACACCTTGTTGCTCTGCTTCTTAGTCAAGTTCATTAGTTCGGGCTCAGTGCAGTCTTGACGGCAGTTATGTGATTCCCAGTTTGGAGTTAGCCTGTGCCCAGCAAGCTTGGAGTACAGAAGGAGCTCACTCATGTCAGGCTACGCCATTCCATGGACACATACTTTGAGTGTTATCAGGTCAACTTCGAGGCTTCCTCCACTAAGGTACAATGAGTATGCAGGCTCTGTGAAGCATTTTTCCAGCCCTTGACCATTTATGTCGCGGGCTTCTGTACCACCTTTGATTTTTCATAATTGTTGGAAGACAGCACAGAAACTGTATGTGTCGCTCCATTGGTGGTCTTCTGCATGCCCCTGGTTAGTCCTTTGTTTCCATGTTTGTAGATGATACTATATTTTCTTGTCCCAGCACACCCTGGGAACTCATGTTAAATTTCCTGGCAATGACCGTGGCTCCTAAGGCCTTTTCAGTCATGGCCATTTTCCATCATCCAGATGTTTATTCTGTAGCTATGGCAAAGATTATTCATTCCCAATTGTGTAACTTTTCACTGCATTACAACATTTGATTTCCTTAGGACTGCATACCACTATGACAATCAAGGCCGCTCAGAAGCCTTCCTAAGCTTGTATCTTCTAAAAGATCACCTGTGGGGAAAAGCTTCTGTAACTGCATTTCTCATCCCCCTGTGGAAGTCTGCAAGATTCACTGAAGTTTCCAGTCTGGAAGTATGTACATCATGACCACCCAGCTTCCCCTGTTTCCAGCTCCCACCGCTACACGGGTGGGCAAGGCACCCATGCCTTGCCTGGCTTAGACTGGATTGTTAATTGAACTTTTTAAAGGTTGCTCCTGGTTTGAGGAGCAACTTTTAAATACAAGCAACTCAAGAGCTGCCAACTGTGTTAATTTACCAAGCCCCTGGATATTCAGCGTATACTAAGGTTCTCGCTGGCTAGCAAACTCCTAATTTGGAGGTAAAAAAGCAGTTACAAGTCACACTGGAGGTCAGATGGAATTGTGAAAAGATGTGCTGCATATTCCACAAAAAAAGGCCAAGCTCATTCCCTTGTCCTAATTAATTTGGCCATTTGTCCTATTTTCTGACTAGCAAAAGAGAGAGCTTTTTCCTGCTCTCTCCAACCGCCTTTTGCAAAAGGATTGTAAAGCTTCAGGCAATCAGCCTGGCTCTGTAGCTATTGTTGTTACTGGAGGAGGTTTAAAAATTAAACAGCTGTCACAGAATCATAGAATGGTTTAGGTTGGAAGGGACCTTAAAGATCATCTCGTTCCAAGCCCTTTGCCATGCACAAGGACACCTCCCACTAGACCAGGTTGCTCAAAGCCCCATCCAGCCTGGCTTTGAACACTTCCAGGGATGGGGCCTCCACAGCTTCTCTGGGCAGCCTGGTCCAGTGTCTCACCACCCTCAGAGTGAAAAATTTCTTCCTGAGATCTAATCTAAATCTCCCCTCTTCCAGTTTGAAGCCATAGCCCCTCATCCTATCACTACATGCCCTTGGAAAAAGTCCCTCTCCAGCTTTCTTGTAGGCCCTCTTCAGATACTGGAAGGCTGCTGTAAGGTCTCCCCGGAGCCTTCTCTTCTCTAGGCTGAACAACCCCAACTCTCTCAGCCTGTGCTCAAAGGAGAGGTGCTCTAATCCTCTGATCATCTTT
Organism: Burhinus oedicnemus; assembly: GCA_008921705.1. Lineage (NCBI taxonomy): Eukaryota > Metazoa > Chordata > Aves > Charadriiformes > Burhinidae > Burhinus > Burhinus oedicnemus. The sequence goes on along the minus strand of VFFE01008529.1, from coordinate 1,466,678 downwards.
GTGGCCCTCCTCTGGACCTGCTCCAACAGGTCCACGTCCTTCTTATGCTGGGGGCTCCAGAGCTGGATGCAATATTCCAGGTGGGGTCTCATGAGAGCAGAGTAGAGGTGCAGAATCACCTCCCTTGACCTGCTGGCCATGCTTCTTTTAATGCAGCCCAGGATGCAGTTGGCCTTCTGGGCTGCAAGTGCACATTGCCGACTCACGTTGAGCTTCTCACCTAACAACACCCCCAAGTCCCTCTCCTCAGGGCTGCTCTCAATCCATTTTCCACCCAGCCTGTATTTGTGCATGGGATTTCCTCAACCCAGGTGCAGGACCTTGCACTTGGCCTTGTTGAACTTCATGAGGTTGGCACGGGCCTGCCTCTCAAGCCTGTCCAGGTCCCTCTGGATGGCATCCCTTCCCTCCAGCGTGTACCCAGGCCCATCACAAAAATCAAGCTGCTTATAATATAGGCTTGCACTGGGAAGATGGTAACTATCTTCTTAGTTACAAGTTTTAAGGACGTTCTGTCTCTCATATCTAGCGTGTTCTGTCCATGTAAGGGCAGAAACGCCAACATTGTGAAGAATTACCCTTCTGCATCTTATCAGGAAGGGAAGAAATTTGATTTTAAAAAGAGAACCCACAAAACTTTTGGCAGAGATTTAAATTACTTTGTTGTTGTTGTTTCGTTTTGCTTTCCTTTTAGTGCCTGATATTAAAGGACCCAAATCTATCCCCAGAGGGGAATTTAATCATCGATTCCAACAGGAACAGGATGGTACCCTTATTACTCCTACCTCAGATAACAAACTGCCTCCGGGGAAGGGGTTCCTTTGTTGTTGCTGGGTTACTTTTTTAATGTGTTTGTTACCCTTGGAGTTTAAGACTTAAGCCTATAATCTCCAAAGCAAAGCAGCGATTGTGACCCTAAGCGAAGGAGGTGCTGTAACGCTGTTGTTCAGTATTGTGCAAGCTGCTGAGTGCTGGGCTGTGCAGAACGCTTCCGTCTCCTCCGGACATCAGCTTCCACAAGATGTAGTTTTTCTAAATGGTACCAAGTGTTGTACAGAAAAGCCAGGAGAGCAGAGGAGCTGAACCAAGTTCTTGGTATGGCTTTTCACACCTGTACGTGTTGCCCCCGGCAGACACCTTCTACAGGTGAAAAACGTGGCCCTAATCATGGGTGGTTTTAAAAGCATTCATTGACCTTGATTTCTCTATCAAACTTTCTACTTTGGCATTTGACTGCTGCATAAAGTTAGCGTCCCCAGAGGATGGTGTGTTTTCCTAATGGTTAACTTTTGCCTAAATCAGAGGTTTTTAGGCCACAGGGGATTGATGAGCTAGCCAAGTACAGAACTGCAAACCAGTTTCAGCTACAATGCTGACGTAAATGTGACAATCGGGGAAAAAAAAGCATGGAAGGCCAAGGGCAACATAGATGAGACCAGCCAGCTTTAAGAGGGTTGCTATGCGTCCTGCCTGCTCCTAGCGCTGAGCTTCACCGTGGAGGCCCCGCTGAAATGCTGGCTGTGGTGCCAAAGGCTGTGCGGGGGGAGCGACTGGTGGGACATGTTAGAGAAACCCGACAAACAAAACGAGCGTCGGAGAGAAACCATAGAAAGGGCAGGGTGGAGGCGCGGGAAGCGAAAGCCCTGTCACCAGCAGTCCTGTCCTGCCACCTCCGCCAGCCGCGACTCATTGTCGGCATCTGTCCTGCACACATGAAAGTGCTGCAGAGTGTTCGGCGCCAGAGACATCAACCCTCCTGCACGCAAGGGGGTGAGCGTGTGAAAGACAGCTGGTGGGGCCTAATGAAGTTACCAGAAGAAGCCAGGTGGCTGAGTCTGCCCCCAGATTTCCATTTACACCAACCTGAAAGAGGAGAGTTTGGGTTTGATTTGAATTGATTAAATTCAGGCTCTAATTTTCACATAATTTGTATATAGAAAGTAAATGCATTTTTGTTATCTCTTTTCCAGAGAGATATTTAGCTGCTTTGCCAGAATGAATATCAAACAATGTCTCCTTCTGAAAATCTTAGGGAATTGAAATTTATCTAGAGATTCTTGTATTGATTTCCTGCATTTACCGCAAGTTTAATATTACTGATCTACAGTATGACTCAAAGGCTCTCCTGCTCTTCAATTAAAGCAGTCAGCTAACTTCAGGCATTGATTTTCAAAATGAATATTTAATTGACTTCCTAATTCTGCATTTGTGCAACAGAGTCACAAAGTGTGTATTTCTGCATTAAGGAATTCACGTCCGTGGTGGATCAAATTCTCCACTAGATGGTAATGTTGTTTCATATGATTGGTATTGAAAGGTACTTCTCTGCCAACAACTCCAAAAGGAAGTGGAAGACCTGAGATGTGTCCAAGAAATGATCTTTGGATAATTTGGGGAAGAAAAAAGTTTCCATTTATTAGAAAATCATTTTCAGTTTAAAAAGGTTTTGATGAAAACTTTGTATGTACTGTAATTATTAGGATCATGGAAGTCAGTTCATGAAACAACTTTGAAAATGTCTAAAAACAATTAATTCATTGACAGAGAAGACAGAAGACAAGCAGAACGACGTCTGCTTTATGCTCTTATCTGATACCCATCGCTGTCGCTGAGTGACTCAAAATCCTTCAGTTCTTCCTAGCCACAGTTTTGCTAGGAAGCAGAAAAATACTCTTCTCCTCTTACGGCAATGGAGACAGGAAAGCAAAAGACCATTTCTGGCACAGTACTAGAAAGCCCCACTGGCTCCGTCGTTGCAGTCCTTGGGGTAAAATAGCATCTGTGCTCCTCTTCACCTGCCTCCTGGGGCTTGGCATGGCCAGGCGGGCATATTCAGATAAAGTATGAACCATGACGTACAGAGAGTGGAGGCTCTGGGCAGGCCCTGCAGCCAGTGACACCCAGACTCGCAGGTCTCTGCCAGCTCCCTGCCACACTGGTGGTGCTGGGCGATGATGCAGGAGAACACGCCATGCAGCACTGCTGTGCAGCTTCTAGTACTGTTAGTCCCCTGTGGGTAAAAATCAGATCAGGAAACAAGTACCTTACTGTTCTCAGTGAATGTGGGCTGCAGTTGGGACCAAAGGGTGGCCTTTATCGCAGAAACATAATTTACTTTATTTACATTCAGCAAAACACAACCACTATGAAATGGAAAAACGCCAACGTGCCCCACAAGGAGAAATACAGTTCCTGTATGTACTGCAAGCAAACAGCTGCAGGCTTGCTCCTAGGCAGGATCTCAGATGAGTGCAGCTCTGGAAAATGTTTTAATAAGTCTTTAAATAGCACGTAGCATTAAAGCTAAATACGGTTTCCACCTTAGATCTTGAGCTAAGGTTTCCAGCTTCTATACTAGGATTTATCATGAAATTCAATGGACTCTTTTACATTAAATTTTACCTCAGTGTGCTGACAAATCTAAGCTGCAGTATTACAAATGCTAACCTAAAATTAGAGCCGTTTTGTTTCTTAGAGGTGATGTTACAGATTAAAAGCAGAATTATGCTATTTGCAAACTAACATGCTCTCCGCTAGCACTGGCTGGGAACATCATCACTTAACTCACATCAAGTAAGAGAGTCCCTGCCAACACTGGATCCTCTGATCACATGAGACTCAATTACATATACTTTAAAGTTCATCAGTGCTAGTTTTATTTTTAGTAACAAAGCAAAGTTTAAAAAAAGACTTTTCACCTTTCACTTGGAACAAGAGAGTAAGAAAGATACCACCAGGAAAAATTCAATAGAGGTTTGATTTAAAGTAACGATTCCTGATTTTGGTAGTTCTGCAATGGGACTCCATTAATTGTTGTTAAAGGATTATTCAGGCCTTGGCTACAGAGATGGTTATGGCTGTAGATACAGTTATGGAAAGACACGATTTGGTTTGACAGAGGAAAACGTAACGCTTCTGCTTCAAGTTGAGGTTAGTATTCCCTATTCTGTAATCCTAGCACACTTCAGCCTGATACAAACATGGATAACTCCCATTTTTGCTTTAAATCAGAGGAACAGAGGTTTATCCCACTCTCAAGAGACATGAGACGAATCTCACGCTCAGGGAAATCTTTGCAGGCCCTTCGAAGGGCACTTGCCCATTGCCAATCGCTGCACCCCTGCCCTACCTAGAGAGGCAAAATTGACAATAAGAGGGAATAGTTTTAATCAGAGCTAACACATCTGATGACCTTTTGGGTTCAGATTGTATTCAGCTCTCCAGATAGGAAGCTGCAAAATCGGAACTGAATGAAGGTTAAACACACTTGCCCTTATCCCATGGGTATCCCATGGGTACCACGCTGGTTACCCTGAAGGCTTTTGCTGATGTGCCCGCCAAAGACACCTTCTCGTGGCTGTATCTATTTCAGTCCCCAACTGACTAGCCAGAAGGACCTTAGGTAAAAAAGACAAAGGTGTTGCTAATTCTAAAGATGCTAAATGGTGCTGCCTCAGCCAAAACTGCCCCTGGTTTCCACAGGGGTATGGTTTCAGAAAGGAGTAAGTGCAGGACTGAAGGTTAAGACCAGCTTTGCCTGAGAAGAAGCATGAATTCATCCTGGTTATCCAGTCTTCTGTTGCCACACTAAGACTTGGAGACCACAGCATATATTCTGATTTTAACAGTCTTCTGTCACAAACAGCTGCTCTGATACTTAATATAATTTAAGATCCACACTACATTATTATGATGATCTCCAGAGGTCCCTTCCAACCCCTGTGATTCTGTGATTCTGTGACCTTTGCAACCATCGTGAGCTATGCGGAGAAGTAGTTTCTTCACGTTGCAGTTCATCTGAACACAGAAAGACAGCAGCCTCTCTGACACTCTTTGCAGAACAAACCTTTAGGAAAACCTCTGGGCAACCCATCTTCTACACACGAAACAAATTTCTGTCCATAGTCAGTGACAGCCCGGTAACTCGTGAGGCCCACTCAACGTTACACAATGCAAGCGGCTGCCAGCCTGACTGTTGGCAGCACAACCTAAACATGCTTTTCCCAGAGGAAACATGCAAGAGACCTGGAAAGCTTATATTTTCTTGCTTTTTTCCTAATTTGCACCTGCTGTCTGAGACATTAGAATGTGTTGAATGTCAGACTCCCAGAGGTGAGGACAATATTTGACCCCACAATTTTCTTCTGAGCCAGGTTTGAGGGGCAGAACGTCTTTCACATCGCTGACACATGGCACTGCTGCTGGGTCACCGCTGAGTTCATAGATACACACAAAGATCTGAAAATGCAGATGTTTTTGTTTAAGTTGAAATCTATCAGATGTTTGTGTCATATTGTGCTCTTATTATTCTCATAATCTTTCAATATTATGAAATCTAATTTAATACTGGGTGTTGTAATTTGGCAATCTAAAAAAATCTTATATAGAAAAAATTTCACAATTTCCACTTATCATCCCAAATGAAAATCCTGGCAATTTTACAGCTCTCTGTTAGAAAAGAGCTAGTTAGAAAGCATTATTCCATTTCTCTGCTCTTCTATAGAGCTTTTAATCTGCAGATTTTCAAGTGCTTTAGAGAGGACATCCCATTTCCTCTCTCTTTATAAGCACAGTAGTGCAAACATAACGAGTTTAAATGTTCCTGTTTGGGCTCATCCTGCTCTGCAAAAGCAGAGGCACAAGGGAGAGAGCCTTTGGAGAGCCCCTAGCCCCGCTCAGCCACTCTAACCCCTAAATAGCCCTGCCTTTCCTGGGTATGAACTCCTAGTCGAAGTGCAGAGCACCGTGGCGCTGAGCCGGGAGACACTGACTGTAGTAGCAGAAAAGCACTGGAAGCTGTTCCTGGGTTGGGGGGGTGTGGGTGGCGCTAGGACGTATGAATAAGCAGCAATCTGTGTGCAACCAGTCTTTAAAAAGTAGTTTTCGCTTTTGGCTGTATATTAGATGTCTAAACTACATGCTCTAAATGGAGCACGATTAAACATGTATCTTAACCTTTAGAAAGCTAAAATATTTAGCTGTTCTTCCAACAGTGAGCCCTAAAATTAAATGACCCCAGATCTATATTGCCACTAGATCTGCACTGCAGTCATCGCTTATTTTTAACTTTCTTTGTCCAAATCAATGTGTTTTTACAAAAAAAAACCTAAGGACCCTGAGGCTAATGTTTTTTCCCATGCAACAAGAGAAATACACGCAGCATCAGCGAGGGGAGAGAGGCAGGACAGGGCACCCCTGGACAGCAAACACCCCTCGCCTGGTGCAGGGGCTGCTGGCCCTGTTGGGGATGTGTGAGAAGGGCAGGACCAAGGCGAGGAGCAGCGGGAGCCCAGCTTCACGGAGCAATACCCGGCAAAATTCTCCAGCTTCACCTTTGGTGTGCACAGGGGTGGCAGACCAGGGGAGGGAGTATAACTGTTAATGCCAGAGGGAGGCCTTGGGAAAAGCGTCGACATGTGAGAGCTGCTGGGCACCACTGAGACATGACTTAAATTGATTCAAACAGTCCAGTCTCCTAGGTTATTCTCTGGTGTCACTGCCTGGGCATCCTGGAGGGACACCACCTTGGAGCACAGCACGTACAAGCTGAATGGGCGCCAGGATTCGCCCTGTCCATAACTTTCTGTGCAGAGCAAAGTGCACGGTGGAGTGGAGCAGAAAACACCTCTGGAAAGGCAAACCGCGAGAGCTGAGCTTGCTCTGCTGAGGATACGTGTGGCGAGATCCTGTGCTGCGTCTGTCCAAGGGACCATGCAGAGTCCAGGGAGAGGATGACACGAACAAAATTTTTTGGGCTGTTCATGGGATTGGAAAAGGAAACGTGGCCCAACGTAACCTTGTGGCTTAGCTTCCCACAGGCTAACCACCTGTTTCTGGAAGACTTCACAGCTGGAGCAGAGCTCTGTGCTCCTGCTCTACATGGCTATCCATACATAAACCAGCATGGGGGTGTCTGCTTGAGCTCCCATCATTGGTGTGTGAGATAGATAGATAGATAGATAGATAGATAGATAGATAGATAGATAGATAGATAGATCGATCCCAATCCTCCACGGGTCACTGGAGCAGCACCTCTGGCCAGCAGCAAGCCTGCACCCCAGTGCAATTCTTTTCTACAAAAGATGCTGAAAAACTGCTCCCTCAGTTCCTATCCCCAGTCCATCCTTGCTTCACCTGATTGGAGCCTCTTCAGCAAGATGACCCCTATGCAGTAGGTAAAAGAGATGAAGATGAGCTGAATACCTCACCTATAGCATCTGTGTGATGTGAAATGTGAGCAGGATTGAGGGAAAAAAGCTTGTGCAGGTAAAAGGTGGGCTAACGAAGCACGACAGCGCTACTGAAATTGGTATAGGCAGTTGAGGCAAACCTCCTGCAGAAGATCTGGAAGTGGCTAAACCGTGTATGTGATGTGCTGCGAGTTGACTTTCTGATATCATTAGACACCAGCCAGTAAGGCTATGAGTTAATACCAATGCTGGTTAGGAAAATAAATGCATAAATTTGTTGTCCAGAGATTTTAAGGAAAAATATGCTGATGATGGAACAGGTACTCTCTCTCTGATCTGTTTGAACCTAATAGCCAGAACAGGCAGGAAGCATTAGAGCAAAAGCAGGATTTCCTCCTAGTAAATTCAGTTTCCCTCTTTTAGTCTAATTACATTGTACTAAGTGATGTCGTCCTTTTTTTAAGTTACACACTGAGAAGTTAAATAAGAGAAAGAACAAACAGAAAAAAAAAAAAAGAGAAAGAAAAGCAAGAGCACACGCAATTGCATTGCCTTTGGCACATGAAAAAGTGCAGGCAGAAGTGGCTCACGGATAGACCATGTCTCAGGGCTCTGTACAACTTGTACCAGTGCCTGAGCTGTCCTTACTGCTCTCCCTCATAGCAGCTGGTGCACAATGAGTTTGAATTACTTTCCATGCATACTTGTTTGTACCTACTAATGAAAATCCAGCCTAACGTATTGTGTTTCTTCAGCTATGTCTTCTTAATTTAGCCATTGCCAACCACCTGATCCCACCGTGGATTTCACTTCACTCTAGTTGTCTGACTTCACTGCACTCTAATTTTCTCTTTTTTTTCACCTAGATATTTGCTGATGACCTTTCTCTAATATTTCAGTTGCAGGCTGTACAAAGTTTTTCGTTATCAAGAATCTGCAAATTAAGTCTTTTTCTTTTTCCTCTGCTGTCCGCTTTATGTTTAAAGCAGTGACCAACACAGCCTTTAAAATTACTCTTCCAGAGGTTTTTTTTTTCTAGAAATGCTGCCTTGTGCAAGGTGCCACAGGGAGAGGGGCAAAGGAAACAGGGGGCTGAAGCAGAAAAATCTTAATTCTTATCCTCCTGGGAGAGAGCACCACGCAGGACACCCCAAGCTGGCTGCAGAAGGTGCAGTAGGGCAGGATGAAGTTTCGGGAGGTTTGTGCCATGAATCGGGCCGCTGTGACCCACCGGCAGGTGTGGCTGGCGTTCATGGGACAAGCGCCTTTTCCATTGGGAACACGAGCAGAATGCAAATGCGGAAAAATTGGCAGGAAGGGTGTGCTGGGGGCAAAGCCAAGAAATCACATCCGCCCCAGAGCTGCGCGCCGTGGGCCAAGCGTCAGAAATTGTCCCGGAGGGTCAGGCAGCCCCAGCAGCGCTGCATTGCTTCATGAGATAGGCAGTCACTTGGCAACAGCCCGCATCCCGCTCCCAACGGCGGCGCGTTCCCGTGTCCTCTCCTACGGCCAGGGCGAGGGTCGGCGGGGAGGGAGGGAGCCTTTGAGGGGAGGGAGGCTGCGGCTCGCCCCGGGCTGTGGCAGGTACTGAAATCGAACTGTAAAGGTCACCGTGTAGCTTCCTGAATATGTCATAGAAACAAGGCTGGCAAAGGGCACACGTACAGCAGCAAGAGACCTTGAACCCTTGTGCAAATTTACCAGGGGATATGGAAAAGCAAACACAGAGGAGCCCAGCGAGAGCTGTGGCGGTTAGAGCTACCTCTGAATAGCAGTTTTTAACTAGAGTTGGTCATTAATTTTGCAACCAAATACTTTTCATCAGATATTGCCTGCTCTGATCAGGCTCAAGAATTTTTCACTAGGATGTGTATGTATTGAATACATCTTTTTCCCTTCTTTTTTTTCTTTTCCCTTTCTTTTTTTTTTCTTTTTTCTTTTAAGACAGAAAGAGGAGTGCTCGTAAGGACAAAACAGGCTATTTGGTCATAACCTCCCATTAGTCCCTTTCCCTCAAGCAGCCAGCAGTGGGGTGATTAGAGCCCTCCTCTGGGACGAGGAAAGAGCCCAAGTCTGGATACACCCCCTGCCAGCTCCAGGCCAAAGGAACAACACTCGCTATTTTCCCTCCCAAGTGTTTTCTCTGTTGGGGAGTGATAAGGAATGTGTTTTTCAGTGGTTTCTGTGAAAGCTGCTATGCTGGTTATAGAAAATTGTTCATTTTACATAAATAATTGTCTCTTTTTTTTACTAATGGTTCCCCTCACCTTGGGGCAGGTTGAACAAATGGCTGGCTTGCTAGCCCAGGGAGAAGGGCAATCAGTGCTGGAGGCTCTTGGCTGGTGGGGCACCTCCTGGTTTTTGCAAAGTCCTTCAAAGGTCTTGGGCTCCTTCCAACTCAGGATAGGAAAGACTTTGAAATTTTGCAGTTTTGTGGGGTGAGGGAACTATTTTCCACAAGACACTATTCCTCAGAAAATATATTATGAAGCAGCCAAGGAAACTGGGAGAACAGCTAAGTCTTCATGTGTCAATCTCGCTTTTAGAAGGGTCAAGGAATGGTTGGGTTTACTTCACTTCAGGGCTTTTAATGCTATGCCTGCCTTACTGGGTGAGTTTATAACAGAGCGAGAGTTCCCTGAAGCATTTTCAGCCAAAAACTGTGATTCCAAAAATTGAGCTGAAGGATATTTCTCTTTGAGACTGGGTTGGGAATCACTGGGACCCTGAGCTTGGAACAGAAGGCAATAAACAGCCTAACTATCTGTATGCAACTCTGAGGTAAGGTAACTGTACGTCTTATGGAAACATGATAATGATGGTGTGTTTAAAGGCAAAGAAGTTTGCATGAACAAATATTTGTGTCACTGCTACTCTGTTGCAACTAATTTACTGGCAAACCTTCTTGAGGCAGGAGCTGTCAATAAGTTATGAGTGAAGTCACTGGCAATTAAAGATGAGTGATTAGGATACCTAGGAGCTGTATTTGGACATGACATTGAGGAATTTGTGTTCTTATCCATGTATGCTAAGAACTTTGTGAAGTATTTTGATACATCATTACTCTGGAGATACCATCTTTTTCATTGGTGTTTTGGTTGTTCCAGTCTCAGGTGAACCCAGAGGTGGGAAGCTTAGCAAAAATGTTCTTGAAGATTTTTTACTTCTCTGCTTTCAATATCCAGAATAATTTTCACTTCAGTTTAGCTTGAGTTGACTGTTCCTTTTACTCAGATGAGTTTACACTTTCTGAAAGAGTAGGAAGTAAAAGTTTGTTTATGACACCATTAATTAATTAATAATTCAGTATGTGCATTATTTATTTTGTACATTACAATCATCTCTTTGGCTTAGATGTTCCCCATTTGTTGGCTGATGCCTGTCTCTGAAAGTGAGTTTCTAAATGTCAATAATTCCAAATAGTTCCAGGACCCTACATGATAAAAGACTGCATTTTGGTTAGGTGGATAATTTATTCCTGGACTGATAAGCACTAGGCATGGTGCAATCACTCTGCAAGGTTCTTGACATGAAAGCTATGCGTGTGCTCTATATAGTTTCTTTTGATGGCTTGGTTAGCTCACCCCAACATTACTAGCTAACTTTGCACCAATATGGAATACAAAATATTTCTCTGGCTTCTCCTCTGAGAGCAATTTCTGCTGTAGGTTGCTAGGAGGGAAGCTTGGTCCCTCCATAAAGGACAGTGACTTCTATTTTCCACATCCTTTTCATAAAGCATGTGTGAAGATACAGCTCCTTGTGTCTGTTCCCATCTCGGGTCTGTTCCTCTCCTCCACATAACTTCAAGTCAACCTTGTCGTCCCTGCTTCTTTGTCACAATAAAATTTATGTAAAGACAGTGGGGGAAACCGGTGGCTAAGGTGGAGGGAAAACAAGTGGTTGAGAAAAAGAAATATTTTGGGTGGTGTGAAACGAAGTGAGAAATGGGAGTGATCTGCAGTCAGGGAGAGGAGAGAAGGGAGGAGAACAGAGTGAGGTCACTGCTGTGGCAGGGTAAGAAAAAGCTAAAATGTGTCTTTGTCCCAGTGATTGCTTTGGACATCAACAGCCATCAGCAGAGTAGTAGCACAGAGCAAAAAATAAAAGTGCTCTTTTAATTAATGGCGTATATTACAACCAGATAACAGTTAAGTAGCCAGTGTATCATTAATGCACAGTTAAGCGTCACCCTTGCAAGAATGCGTATAAGCCTTCTGTTTAACAGAGCTCTATTTTCCAGTGTAATTCACAGAGACTTATCTATGTAAAGACTACTGGAGCAAGTCTCCTGCTAATGTTACTTATCTGGGAGATACTTAGGGTCTCTGAGATAATCCTTAACTCATCTTTGTCTTAGAGTGCTGTTTGATGTCTTTCCAAGCCAGATGTATCTTCTTTAGCACAAACCTTTATGGTCTTCCTTTTTTCTCTCTTCCCTGTAGGCTCCACTCTGGGGCTTGCCTGCTAGCTCTGATATCTGATTTCCTCAGACAGTGGCTAATCCATTTCCACTTTCTTTAATAGTAGCTTTGATGCGTCTCTCTTGTACTACACTCTGCTCTCGTTTGTTATCTATCCAACCATCCTTTATTGTCTAAAATGTGGAGGGGTGGCAACATTTAGAAATATTCTCATCAGTTCCTTTGTGGTCCCCAGTGTCTCTGACCTGTTCAGTAAAATTCTCTTTACATTTGTGTTCAGAATTTGTTGCTCCATTGATCTTAATTTCCACACCACTTTGAAACAGTAAAAGCTACTGGTTCTCCTCCTGTCCCAGCACAATTATCCCCTTTTATGTCATAGGACCGTCTCACAAAGTTTCCAGCCTGAATGACTCTGCTTTTGCAGCCTGTGTGTTTTGCTACATTATTCAGTATCCTTTTTATCTTCACTGTCTTTATCAGCTTCCTGCTTTGTAAGTTTGCTTGTTTCAGTTTCCTCTCGTTGTCAGTCTTCGCAGTCACACGCCTTCACCTCTGATCAACGATTCAGATATCATCTGTGAAATCTAGGTCTTCCAGGATTTTGACTGATGTTCACTGTATCCCTGTCAATGGTATTCCTCAGTCAACAAATGGAAGAAGTAGCAACAGAGTGTTCAAAAACCTGCTTATCTCACAGTAGTCTCTGCTTTGAATGACTGCAAAAAAGCTGCTTTCTCAATTGCAGCATAAAAAAATTCTGGGCTATTAACAAATCTTTAAATGGCCTAAATCTTCACAGACAAAATACGTTCTCAAGGTTTATAAAATGTATGTGGTGATTTGAGTGCCACAGGATGCTCTGTACAGTAGATGGCCCTAACACATTCTTACCATCCTATTACTATTTCTGTAATATGAGTTTGACATGTTAATTTCAGAGCTGGGAATCCATTGATTGTCTCAGATTCTTCAGAAATACTCTTGACCAGAACATGCATGATACAGAAATAAGCTTTCTCCTCCAGGCATTTGATCAAGATACCTCATTCCACTTGCGGGTGACATTTTTTGTCTTATGCCAAAAAGTTCATTTGTGGCAGCAGTTGAGGTTGGATGTCCTGTATTTAACAGCTCAGCCAGGATTCGTCCTTTCCACAGGCTGTGTTTTCATTATGCAAGGCTGGAATGGCTTTCCACAATCCAGCATGTTTTTAAAACCCAGATCAGGAGAGAGGCAAGAAAATGAGGAGATTTACATATTAGGACACAGGGCTGTTGATTTTTCAAAGTCTTTTAGTTCTGGATATTTATTTTTTTAACCTGTAAATGTTTAACATGATCTGTGAGGAACATTTTGGCCCTCAAAGCCTCTCATCCTGCCAAAGCTTCTTGTCATGCAGATATGACTTTCCTTGTCTCCAGCTGAAGGGGACAGAAGATGGGAAAGCTCAGCAGCTGGCAGGAGCAAGCTCTTAATTATTAGAGAAACTGAATGTCTCGCAGAGCTCCTTGCCAGGCAGCCAGTACCAGCTGCTGTACTGACAGCTTCTGGGGCAATGCTGGTTGGCACAGATCGCATAGCTTGTTGAAATTTCTTTGTAATATTGGGTAAAAAGATGCCTTCTCATGTTCCAGTGTCACACAGTTATGCTAACTTCCTTATTTCCCATCCATTCGCTATTACACCTCCCCACTGTCCTTATTTTTGCTCTTTACTCTTGGGTCAATTTCAGACAAAATTGCATTCATTGTTTTGCACTGACAAACTGGACACATAGGCATTTCCAGGGACCATCAGCAGAGCTGATCTATGCTGGTAACTTATGTTACTACTCTTATTTTTGTGAAGCCTGAAAGGTTTAAGTGCGTGGGTTTTTTCCATTAAGTGCTCCTCTCAGGACCTGGTTTCACACCTGGTCACGGTCTGAACCCACATGAGAAAGTCTTGCTGGGGGACTCATCACATTCACCTCCCTGAGCCGTGTCTTGGCATGGGTAAGGGCAGCCAGCTTGTCTTTGCACAAACACCTGGGCAGGCGTTTCTCAGAGACATGGGCCTTCTTTTACGGAGGTGACCACATGGGAGTGTCGCATGTGAAGATCAGATTTCATGTGCGAGACTGCTACAGCGTTCAGCTCAAGCTAAGCTTGCTTCGCAGAGAGGCTTCCAGCCTGGGATGTCTGCAGCTGGACCACAGCGGGGTGTGGGATCTGGCATAACGCCAAGGGAGGAGGCCAAGGATTCGGGTCAGGTGTGGGAGCAGAGGAGGCAGCCAGAGAGGCGTCTCCAGGGCATGAGAAAGGCAAGGGGAGGAGGGAGGGGAGAACCTGGCCTGCCCTGAGATGAATGAAGGGTGGAGCTGGTGTCTTTATCCCAACAAGTGCTTCCATCCTGAACAGCCGGAGGTAGCTCTGGTGAAGAGATAATACCTGGCTTTTTATCTGTGCCCGGTGAGAAAACACACAGAAACTCACTGGTGGATCCAATGACCCTCTCAATATTTTTATGTAAAGGAGGTGGATTGGCCCACTGTGGAGAAGGTGTAAGGGGATGTATGCAGGAAAAAGGCTCTGCTCACTTTTTCTGTTTAGTCAGGAAATATATCAAAACAGATTTCAATTACTGGTAAAAATGGACTTCCCTGATACAAAGTAAGACAGATGAATCTTCATCTTATTTTTCTAAGTGGTCAGGTCCTCAGCTGTTCCTAAGGTGTTTCTCCCTCAGGCATCTCCCAGGAAGAGGTATGCCATCAGAGGCAGTGTGGCCAGGCTGTTAGGACCTTGCAGGAGGTCGCCTTCCCCCACTACCAAGCTCTGCAGATCCCTGACTGGTTTGTTCCTCAGCTTTGTGTTTGGTTTGGAGGCGAACCGAGACCTGCTAAACCCCAGGCCTGACACTGACCTCCATGTTGCTCCCTCCACACCAGTGTCAGCACCTGATGGATGCGTACGTGCTGGGGTGTCCTGCTTTGCCACCTACAAGGACGGGGGAATGAGTCTTAAAAGCATTCTGCACCGACCTAAGCCTGCGTCTGCCGACGTCAGCGGAGATTTTCGTGTTGACTTAGAGAGCAGATTTTCTGAAAATGCCACGTGTGTGTTTACTTTGCTGCCTCGCATGAAATGGAGCGTGTGGCTGTCAGAGGGCCGACCAGCGGGGAACCCAGAGGAACAGTAATATTCCCAGAGGAATAGTCGTTTACGGACGAGCCAGGTGGGACGCAGGGGGCAGGGGGGATGTAAAGCTGGGATTGTTTTGACCTGATGAACCAGATCATCTGGATGCGTTTCAGCAGGGCATATCCATGCAGGTTGCCACTCAATCCTGAGCCGAGTGCCTGGAGCCATGCAGTTTATCATTCAGCTTCTGACCCGGGGTCAGACGCCTTCAGTGAACTAATCCCTCTCAAGCACACCCCTGCCTGATTTATTTGAACGTCGGACCGGGTGAGCTTGGTAAAGGAAGGTAGTGTTACAGCGTCATTGTGTTTTCATTTGGTGGATCTGGTTTGCTTTATTCACATGCCTTTTTCTGCCATTGTAATTATATTGTTTGTTTTGGAGGGGTTGTTTTCTTAATCTTTGTCATCTCCTAGAAAATGGTACAGCTTTTATTTCTGTTGTGATCATTTCAGAATTGAACTTCAAGCACGGGACGAGATTCTTATTTGTCTTATCCAGGAAACCTTTGTATTGAACCTAAAGTCACAGTCCTCATTTTAAGTGAGTGGCAAAGAAAACAGGATCAAGCTTAGGTTTCCCCTTCTACACGTATTTGAAGAGTCAAATACTATTTCCAGAGAAACCGACGGCTAAACGTGCCCATGGTAGTCAAAATGGCAAAGACTGAAAGTATCAGTCAAATATACATGAAATGTATAGAATTTGATGTTACAAGTTAGCAGTCAGTGTTCTTGTGAAGTTTCTCCATAGCTTCAAGAAACTCGACCCAGGCTGCCCTTTTGTGCCAATTTGGAGACTGAAGGTCTCAGGAATCTCCTCTATAGCTGTACTTCAGCAATAATCCTATGGAGCATGTTTTTCTTTATTCAGACTGTTAGTTTTCTATCAGAGTACCTACCTTTTTAGAGATTAGCCTCCTTTTGTGTTTGACGTTGTATAAACAGAACGCTTGATCTTTGGCCGTCCAGTGACAGACTGACAGCAATGGCAAGACCGTCTGATATTTCCTTTTGTAAGTAAGTAAAGTGATATGTTTCTTCTTGGTTAAAGTTAATCACGTTTCATCTTTCATATGCTCTGACCTGTCATGGAATGGCTTCTTATTACAGAGCCTGATCTTTTTCATAGGTTTTAAGGACAAAAAGGACTATGTTGACATCTTCTGCAAAATATAGACCACAGAATTTCTCGCAGTGATTTCCGTATGATGTCCAATTACCTCAAGAGGAAATAACAAAATTGTTTTAGAGAGACATTTGGTCTTGATGTAAAGACTTCAGGTGGCGGACAATCCATCACAGCCCTCACTGAGGTCCTCCAGTTGTTAATCAATTTCACAATTAAAATTTTGTACCACATTTCCAATAGAAATTTTTCTAGCTTCACTCTTGCATCACTGGATCTTATTGTTAGATTCAGTAGCTACTACTGTGAAAAACGTTCTCTGCGTGTAGAGATGGGGTTGCCCATATTATCTTTGATAATCTTAACTGACTTAACTCCTCGTGTTTATCAGACTTCAAATGGATGTTATGGTTCTTTTTTGAGGTCCTTTCCAATACCCTTTAAACAGAAAACTACTGGCTTTTGTCGCCTGGCAAACATAAATAAGATTATTTGGGGCCTCTCCGGTTATCCTCTTTAGAGAATTTTCATACCGAAGGTCCTCCTTAAGGAGGAAGCTTAAATAATAGCTCTGCCTATTTATAGCTATGTTAAGTTTTCCATTTATTTCCATCTTGGTCTTGTGTGTGAGCCTCTGCCATGCCTGCCATTTCTGAGCAATGAGCACACTGGGAATTCATGTGACCGTGCACTGAGAGAGGAACACTAGGACCTCTCCTGCTACCTTCCGGGTTTTGTATGAGCAAAGAGAAAGAGTTAATGATACCACTATGAATAAAGAAGAGAAAAGACAAATTAAAAAGTAACCAAACAAACAATTATTCAGCTAAATAGCAATGTTTATTTTGAAGTTCTGATCCTGACTTAACATTTAGCAAAACTTTATGCAAATTGCTTTATATAATAATGACCATTGGGATGCAAGCCATGAGCTGACACATGTCAACTAGAAAAAAAAATCAGAACCGTGTTCTTATAGACATATAGGTCTCAGTTCATCTGTTTCTGTACAGTTGTCTAGTACTACCTGAGAATACTATAGGGTACCCACCTCTTCCCAAGCTATAGATTTCTCCTATATTCATATCTCATGACAGATTTCCCATATGTCATATCTGTGAACTGCATGTGGGTGTCTCATGTACACTGGGACCTCTTAAATGGCACTACATGCCCAGATGTGGTCAGGGAGACAAGCCATGCATTTGTTTACTATTGAATTTAAATGACATACAGGTTACAAATTACAATCTTGTTTGGGTTTCTTTCATCCAACAAGTCTGAATTGCTTGTCACATCCCTACAGAGCCACTATCATGGTTGTCTGGAGTATGTATGGTTTACAGTGTGTGACTACTTGCAAACTATTGTATCATCAGTGAGTTGAATTGTGTAACTAGTTACAGCAAAGCTGCCTTCTGAAGAAAAGACTGTAAAGAAAATGGAAAATCCATTTCCATTTTAGCTATGAGGGATCATAGTATAAAATTAAGTGACAGCACACATGAAAAAAAGCTTCATAGAAGGAGTCACTGAAGAGCAGGCTGGGTCTCTAAGCAGATATGAATTAGACGTGATTTTCTTCATCTTACTGTCTCCAGTCATGGTAAGCTACTGTGTAATAGAGATGATGAATTGATTGTTAAATGTTGATTTATAAAATCATATGCCTGATAAAAGTTATGTGGCATTGGACAGGGCATGAAGTGAGAAGCTCTTCATGTGCATACATGAGCTGGCATGAAGAGTGGATTCAAGGGGCTTTGCGACTACTGTGTAATCTCTTATAGAGATTGTTATGTCTGTAGCCAAAGACAAACCGGCCCTTCAGAAAATGTACCTGATCACCCAGCTGCTGCCTGCAGTGTTTAGGCATGCCAGCTCAAGCACAGGAGGTATCTATATTCCTGAGCCCCATGAGGTGCCCAGGAATGGAGATCTCCGGAGTTCTGAGTTTGGCTCTAACATCAACCGAATTTCTGAAGACCTTGAATTTCAATCAGAAATAGCAATAACAGAGCTCATAAGGACTGCGGAAACAAACAGGGCCATTTTGCCAACGGCTTCAAGCCTACCTGTAGAAATTACATCATCGATTTAGACAGAGTGCTGAAGAACCTGCCAATGTCTCAGTATCTGATTAACATCAAAGTAAGATAGGAGGAGGTATCTTCAGTTTCTGCTGTATCTGAAACAGCCACCCCTATGCCAGAGGCTTTGAGTTTTTAATTGAGTTGCCCTATCAATACCCAGAAGGGTGGGACTGGGAAAGGTTTTTCTCAGATAGAGCATCAGGAGATATGGCTGAGCTTGTTCTTGGAGGAGCCCTGCAAGGCAGTCATAACGAAGGGACTGATTGCTTTGCAAGTCAAATGTGTGATATATCACCACTTCAAATGATAAAGACAAGGCTTTCAGAAATATGTGTAGAATGATGGGGATGAAACAAAACAGTCTTTACAAATCTGGAGCTAAGCTGGGAAGGGAGGACGCCTATAGGTCTTACGCATTGAGTTAACATTGCCCAATTGAATCCTTCTACATCCTGACAATTCCCCTCCACCAACATCCTCAAATTGATCCCTTTCTCTCTTGGTCTCAAT
Source organism: Burhinus oedicnemus (assembly GCA_008921705.1). Taxonomy (NCBI): domain Eukaryota; kingdom Metazoa; phylum Chordata; class Aves; order Charadriiformes; family Burhinidae; genus Burhinus; species Burhinus oedicnemus. The sequence goes on along the minus strand of VFFE01008529.1, from coordinate 1,448,147 downwards.
CCAGTCAAGCTAACTCATGGTCTTCCTAGATTGAACCTCATCACATACTCTTCCTTCCAGTATATCAACAGAAAAAGGAAGACTAGGAAAAATGTAGGCCCACTGGTGAATGAGATGGGCGCCCTAGTGGTGGAAGACACAGAGAAGGCGGAGTTACTGAATGCCTTCTTTTCTTCGGTCTTCACTGCTAAGGCTGTCCCTCATGAATCCCAGACCATGGAGGCAAAGGGGAAGTCTGGAGAGAGGAAGATTTTCCCTCAGTTTAGGAGGACCAGGTTAGAGACCACTTGGCCAAGCTGGACATCCATGGGCCCTGACAGGATGCACCCACGAGTGCTGAGAGAGCAGGCAGATGTTATTGCTAGACCACTCTCCATCATCTTTGCAAGGTCAAGGGGAACAGGAGAGGTGCCTGAGGACTGGAGGAAGGCCGACATCGCTCCAATCTTCAAGAAGGGCAAGAAGGAGGACCCAGGGAACTACAGGCTGTCCCTGGGAAGGTAATGGAGCGGCTTGTTCTGGATGTCATCTCCAAACACATTGAAGAACAGGAAGTTACTGGAAGTGGTCAACACGGATTTACCAAGGGTAAATCATGCTTGACCAATGTGATAGCCTTCTATGATGTTATAACTGGTTGGCTGGATGAGGGGAGAGCAGTAGACGTCATCTACCTTGACTTCAGCAAGGCTTTTGACACTGTCTCCCATAACATCCTCATTAGGAAGCTGAGGAATTGTGGGCTAGATGAGGAGACAGCGAGGTGGACTGAGAGCTGGCTGTGTGACAGAACTCAGAGGGTTGTGATTAATGAAGCAGTGTCAAGTTGGAGGCCCGTAACCAGTGGTGTCCCCCAGGGGTCAATACTCAGTCCAATCTTGTTCAATATATTCATCAATGACCTGGATGAGGGGACAGAGTGTATCCTCAGCAAGTTCACTGATGATGCCAAACTGGGAGGGGTGGCTGACACTCCAGAGGGCAGCGCTGCCATGCAGTGTGACCTGGACAGGCTGGAGTGCTGGGCAGAGAAGAACCTCATGAGGTTCAACAAGAGCAGGTGTAGGGTCCTGCACCTGGGGAGGAAGAATGCTAGGCATCAATATAGGTTAGGGGTGGACCTGCTGGAAAGCAGTTCTGAGGAGAAGGATCTGAGGGTCCTGGTAGATAGTAAATTATCCATGAGCCAGCAATGTGCCCTTGTCGCCAGGAAGGCCAATGGAATCTTGGGCTGCATAGGGAAGAGTGTGGCCAGTAGGTCAAGGGAGGTCATTCTCCCCCTCTACTCGGCACGGGTGAGGCCACAACTGGAATACTGTGTCCAGTCCTGGGCTCCCCAGCTCAAACGGGACAGGGAACTACTGGAGAGAGTCCAGCAACAAAGATGATTGGGGGACTGGAGCACCTCCCCTATGAGAAAAGGCTGAGAGAGCTGGGACTCTTTAGCCTGGAGAAGAGAAGGCTGAGGGGAGACCTTATTCTTGCTTATAAGTATCTAAAGGGTGGGCTGAAGGAGGATGGAGCCAGACTCTTTTCAGTGGTTCCCAGTGACAGGACGAGGGGCAATGGGCACAAGTTGGAACACAGGAAGTTCCATTCAAACACGAGAAAAAACTTCTTTATGGTGAGGGTGCCAGAGCACTGGCACAGGCTGCCCAGGGAGGTTGTGGAGTCCCCTTCTCTGGAGATTTTCAAGCCCCACCTGGATGCAGTCCTGAGTAATGTGCTGTAGGCATTCCTGCGTCAGCAGGGGAGTTGGACGAGATGATCTCTAGAGGTCCCTTCCAATTCTGAAAATTCCATGATTCCGTGATTCCCTTCAATTCAGTCCACACTTGTTCAGCCCATATCTGTACAATCTAGGGATACAGTCAGAAGTAGCATTACTCACTTACTTGTGTTCTGACCTAGTCAAAAATGAGAAAAAAATTTTACAAGATACATCAGTGTAGCTATTTGCTTCAGAAAATACGTGTCAGAATGGTAGGGCTTTGGGGGAAAATATCAGAATACCAACATTATTTTCAAGAGAAATCTCAAATTCTTAAAGCTTGTACCTGCCTGCATATAGTCCAAAGCTGAGAAATAAATGTCTGCTGCTAATATCTTACCTACCATGAACTTGTTTATACAGGCACACATATCATTATTTACCTGCAAGTCAATTAAGGATATAACAACAAAGAATTGTATGAAGAAGAAAGACTAGGTTTCATTTGGGGTTATGAAAAATTTCTGCATTACTGCAGATCAGTCAGGACTTTATCTACACACTTACTTGATTCAGGCTGAGATTCATAGCGCTGATAGCTGGCATATTTATTCATTACTGGTTTTCTTATAGGAAGTCTGAAATAGGAAAATTTAAGAAGGTCATTAGACACAAGACGTGGATAGGGCTGATATTTTACTTTTTTTTAAAAAAAAAGGGACACAAAAGGGATTTATTTCACTTCCTGGAATATTGCAAATAGTAATCCAGAACATGGTAATTTTAATTTTGGGAATATATTATAAGAAAATCTGCCACAATTCAATAAAAGATCGAATTAATTACCAAATTGAGATCAAATAGTGTCTATGTCACTTTGCCACTAGAGGGTTTGGAAATGTATAGATAAATTTATAGATGGCATATCAGGAAAGTTTTCATTTACACTGTAAACAAGATGGGTCACAGCACTTGCCTGAATGACTTCTTTTCCAAATGGCTACATATTTTTTAGGAGAGAATTTTATTTAGAAATGAGAGATGGAGAGCTCACAGCACCTAAAGCCCTTTCCTGATTAATTGCCATTACTGCTTGGAAGTTAATTTCTAGCCTGTATTTGCTCCACTACAACTCACAGCCTTTGTCCTTTATCTTACTTTTGCCATATTGAATTCACTTTCATTTTTGAAATACTGAGTAATCCCTTTGGGACAGCAAGAAGGTCACAGTGGCCTAATGGCAGCCTGACATGCAGGGTTGCAGGAAGCCTCTGCTCTTTTTCAGCTTGCCCTCAGCCACTGGCTGGTTTACTCAAATAACCCCTCTAAGACTTATTTAAGGATATAAATCCCAGTGAAACACAACCAAGGAGAGTGTTTAAATAAAACACCACCACCCCTGCCATTTTTTTTCATCTAAGTACATTGACACATTGAGTAAATTCCTTTAAAACATGTACTTCTAAGATAAGCATATAAATATAGCTGCTTTCTGTGATCCTGGATGTACAGGACCTTGCACTGGCAGGTTTTTTCCCACCTCACCAAGGGCCCCAGGGAGCAAAGGGTTCATATCCCACCCTCTTCCTTGCTTGCCTCCCCCTGGTCTCCCCCAGGCTGCTGGGCTTCACGCTTCGCCCAGACAGACAGACTCCAGCCTCTGGGGACCCCAGTGCCCCCCAGGGTCAGCAAGGAACTGCTCTGTGGCACAAATGTCTGTAGCAGGGAGAATCGCACCATGCGTCATCGGAGAAATGGCCTCTTAATTGATCGGCAATCTTGCTGGATGAAGTTGAATTAGAAAGATATGCCAGCAATATCTTGCCCGGGCTCTTATTTCTCCATCTTGCTCAATTAAAATTATATTATACCAATAATATCTGATTCTGGCAGTACTCAGACTACAGGAGAGTAGTGCGCAATGAAGCTGCTTAGAGAAAGTTGATTAACAAAGTTGAAACCAATTATTTTAAAAATCATGACTATTCAGTAGAACCCATTTTTGAGAGTGCTTATTCACGTAGCTAGCTTTGGGATGTTTGAGGGGTTTATTTTATTTCGTTTAGAAAATAATGCCCCTTAACTCTGGCTTCCTTTACTCTGTGGCACCTGTGCTGGTTTTGGCTGGGATAGAGTTAATTTTCTTCATAGTAGCTAGTATGGGGCTACATTCTGGGTTTGTGCTGGAAACAGTGTTGATAATACAGGGATGTTTTAGTTCTTGCTGAGCAGTGCTTACACAGAGTCAAGGCCTTTTCTGCTCCTCACACCGCCCACCAGTGAGTAGGCTGGGTGTGCACAAGAAGTTGGAAGGGGACACAGCCCAAGTGACCACAGGGATATTCCATACTATATGAAGGGCATCGGTCAATTGATGGTGAGCAATTGTTTTTATTTGCATCAATTGTCTTTCTTGGGTTTCAAGTTCACTTACTTACTAATTGCTTAAGGCCTTCAAAGGAATTCTTGAATTGTTGAAGATTTCCTTACTGCATAGTGTCAGCAAAAGGCTTATGAACGACTTAAAAGCTTCAAAATCTTAAAAAAAAGTTAAATATACCTATTAAATCTTGTGCTTGCTTCTTCTGATTGCAGTGGATTCCACCACGAGCAAGAAATCCAGAAAATGAATTGTTTTTTTCTTTGCTTTCAGTCTTTATAATTTGGGAAGTACTTCTATTCCTAAATAGAAATTGATCAAACACAGCAAAAGCAAGGCATTGCAAATCCTTTGTCCACATTTACCACAGGTGAATTCAAACTTCCAGAAGAGCATTAATTACCCTTATTTGCTGTTGAAGTGGGAGAGGGGGTCAGGACTGCTCTGCGCAAGGGCTGTCAGTGCACAAAGAGGCCCCTAAGAGGCAGATCAGATTGTCAGATTTTGGGATGGGAAGCGGAAGCACAGAGAGGTGACCCAAAGAAACACACAGTAAGACAGGTCCTGCACTTGGGTCACAACAACCCCATGCAGCGCTACAGGCTTGGGGAAGAGTGGCTGGAAATCTGCCTGACAGAAAAGGATATGGGGTGTTGGTCGACAGTTGGCTGAGTATGAGCCAGCAGTGTGCCCAGGTGGCCAAGAAGGCCGACAGCATCCTGGTTTGTATCAGGAATAGTGTGGCCAGCAGGACTGGGGAAGTGATTGTCCCCCTGTACTTGGCACTGGTGAGGCCCCACCTCGAATGGTGTGTTCAGTTTTGGGCCCGTCACTACAAGAAAGACATTGAGGTGCTGGAGCGTGTCCAGAGAAGGGCAACGAAGCTGGTGAAGGGTCTAGAGAACGTCTTAGGAGGAGCGGCTGACGGAACTGGGGTTGTTTAGCCTGGAGAAAAGGAGGCTGAGGGGAGACCTTATCGCTCTCTACAACTACCTGAGAGGAGGCTGTAGAGAGGTGGGGGTCGGTCTTATCTCCCAAGTAACAAGCAATAGGACAAAAGGAAATGGCCTCAAGTTGTGCCAGGGGAGGTTTCAATTGTATATTAGGAAAAATTTCTTCACCAAAAGGGTCATCAAACATTGCAACAGGCTGCCCAGTGAAGTGGTTGAGTCACCATCCCTGGAGGTATTTAAAAGACAAGTAGACATGATGCTGAGGGACATGGTTTAGTGGTGGTTTTGGCAGTGTTAGGTTGATGGTTGGATTCGATGATCTTAAAGGTCTCTTCCAACCTAGATGATCCTGTGATTCTAAGACAGTGGCAGTGCTTGACAGCAAAGCAGAGGATATGGAGTCCAGACCTCCTGACTTCACCCCTGATGCCCTTTTCCCTACATGATAACATGTCCCTCCCAAGGCAAAGCTAACGCTTTCCCTAGGTCTGCTGCATCTCTCTGGGTTGTGTAGGACACCCTTCCCAGTCCCCCCCTCTGTGTTCCCCTGCACCCCAGCACCTGAGAATTTCCCTCCTCATTGGCTTTCTCTGTTGTCAGAGCCGAATGTTCTTTGACAACATAGGTCCAGGGAGATTATTTCTTCCCTTGTGGAGTCATCTGACAGCACAAAATAAGCTCCAAAGGAATACAGAGGGACTCCAAATGAATTCTGCGGGGACTATACAAAATCCCATTTCATACTTACCTCTCAGTAACTGTCGCATGTATCTCAGCATCTCTCAGTTCAGGTTGCCACCAGAAGGATGGTCTTCTGGCAGAAATGTACTGAGGCTTTCATTTTACATTATTTGTGTTATTCTGTAATATTTCTACACATCCAGAACCGTGAGCATTGCATTCACCATGGCAGCGCCGACAGGACTCCTGCACTGAGGAGTCTGGGATGTTAGGAGGGATGTGACAACAGCACTTGTGACATCTGGCCACAGACAGGAATACATAAATAATTATAACATTTCTTTTGCTTTATGACAAACAGTGTGTGTGGGCTTTGCTTGGCTTCAGTGAGGTTTACTATCACATTGATAGAGTGAGATTAAACAATGGTAAAAGGCCATCAAGGCTGGAAGATTGAGGCTCCAAAACTTTGCTTTAGGAGATGCCTAAGAAGTTAGCAAAAGGCCTAAATGTCTTTAATTCATCCCCTTTAGCATACCTCCTTGGATAACACTTTCACTACCTGACCATATACTACTTTTTCAAGAGGTTTTCTGCTTCATTCAAAGCACAGCTTATTCCTTTCAGCATCGGTATTGCGTGATATTAGTGGGGGAGAGGGGTGCGAAGGGCAGGATCTGCGGGAGGACATGGTCTGACATACAGGCAAGGGGTGCTTATTTCAGGTGTAAAAGCGACTGAGGCGAGGCCTTGAAATCCAAACATCTCCAGAAAACAGAAAGGATGAAGGTTCTTCTATAATACTTCTTAATATATAAAATAAGATTAATGACAAATGAGTTTTAGACCTGTAAGGTTCAAGAGAGGTGAATTTTTAAATTGGCAGACAAGCATTCATTTTGCTAGATTCAAATTCATGTAATCAGCTATTGCTGGAACAATTCATTTTCCCACTTGACTATAAACAAATAAATTAATCCAAATCTTGTTCTGGCCTTCATTGATGTCTTTTGGCCTGACTTTGGTTTAGTAAATGAAGGGACCTACAAAAAACGAACCTTTTTGCATTAAAGTCGTAAGAAAATGCAGCTGGCTAAAAGGAGCATCCAAGCGCAGACGGACTGAGATACCTTAGGTTATCTTACCTGCAGTTGTGAAATCCCTGCATGACCAGTCCAGTTTTTTTATAATTGGGTATTATGGAGTTCTTTGTGTAATGATAGAGAAACGTTATGTGCAGCAACTACTTGTTATGGTTATTTGCTTTCTGGAATTTTGTTTTGGGGGGGAGGTTGACCCCGTTAGCAGCAAAACAAGGCAACCTACTGCATTTGATTTATAGCACCTCACTTCACAGGTATGGGAGAGCTGGAGGCAGTCACCTGTGGCTTCATTATCCAGCAGTGTAAAGTAGCTAGACTTTGTGAAGTAAAGAAAAAGCCTAGTTTTCAAAACAGCCTTTTCAAAATTTATTTTTTGGCTGAAATGTAAGAAGTTGAGAAGGCCTGTACACAACTGCACAAGGGCTCCATAAGTTGCACTGATTCTGTGTCCCCAGAGAGGCCAAGAAAACAGGAAAGGGAGCCCGCCAAAAAGCGTATTTAAGAGAAGGTTCACAAACTTCCCTATTACCGTTGAGATTGTTTCCAAACTCTACAGCTAAGAAAGAAAAACCTAGACTTGGCAAAATAAATAATCTGCACTGTACAACACGTGATGTCTCAGGATGATTTGTGACATTTAGTAATACCGTGTGTCATGAACAGCACTGAGGGAATAATCCAGAGAAATACAGCTGGTTGAAAATTGCTTCCAAGACCATTTCTAAATGAACAATTAAATCAAAATTTTGCCCAATTTATAAGCACTGAAACACAAAATAACTGCTTTCTGTTCACAAAAGAGCTATTGCAAAAGGGAAATCTTCTCAAAAATATTCTTACTGGAAATTACTTGGCAGAGATCATTTTGATATTTTTCATAATTTGTTATTTTAATTTTGAGATGGTTGTGACTAGAAGAAATCAATCCTATGATACTGTTCTTTTTCAGTAATTAAACTTAGAGTGGTCTCGCTGTCACAAATACGCAAGAAAAGCAAGTTTAGTATTTTATTTCCTCCAAATGGCCATATACAGATGGTACTTACAATTAATTTCACAAAGATAACCTGATTGTACCCAGTTTAAACTTGATCTACAAGGAAAAGAAAGGCATGTACATTAATCAAGAGAGTTCAGGTATATTTATGTTTTTTTCTGCTCAGCACTAGTCATGGCTGTGGGACATTATCCATAAACAGTAACAGGGAAAAATGGCTTTTATCACACATTCTGCACTGTTTGTAATTTTTTTAAGAGACATAGTGGAAAAAGATTTTTCCCTGTGTTGGAAATACCCATTGCCAAAGAGTTACTTTTAAAAATTCTTTCTTTAACAATCTCAAGAGGTTTATAATGTCTAGCAAAAGTAAAATTAATATTTATTGACCATAAATCTGTATCTCTATCATGTATGCTTTTATTGGTGACACTTGCCAGGGGAAAATGTTCTCTGTGATACCTGAACCATGTATAGCCTTTTAAGTAACTGTAGTTAATGTCATACCATGAAAGGTGATGTAATTAAAAGCATTATGGACTATGGTTAAAGGAGAAATGGACTTTTGCAATCCTATTTTTCTCACTAGAATGAAAGAAGAAGCAGAAAATTGCTTCCAATGAAGATTGTATGTCTTCATAATAGGCTTGAGCTACAGCACATTTCAAGCCAAGTTTGAGGGACTGTTACTGTGTGGGAAAGACAATGTTCATGGTGAACTAAGGAACTACCTGCTAGTTTCTGGTTCTTTTGATGCCAGCTTTTACTTTCTACCACAGGTTACATGCTTGCTGCTACTATGCTTTATTTTTACCACCATTTATGCAATATGATTGACATGCCAGCAGTGCAGTTGCAATAAACCCTGATAATTCTTGCCTTCAAACCTGTAAGTTCATTGCGGATAGTGACCATATACATTCCAGCATTGTCTCAGACCTAAATTTTCATGAATTTTCATCCTGCCTCTCAGCAATGCTGTCGCTGTTACAGACCAAATAGGATCTTCTGCATGTGTATACTTCCTGGAGACTGCAGTAGAAAATATGCAGGAGAAAAAATGGCCCAGAGCCCAGGCAGGGAATCTTGTGAGACTGTGTTTGTGCAAAAGAGATGCCTGGTCTATCACGGGAGCTCTTAAACACTACTTAAACAGTATACAGTGCAGCAAGTGAAAGCTGCAGTGCATGAAATCAGGATAAGATTTATTTGAAAACTGTCATCTGATTTCCTATTACATGTTTTCCCATTCTAATGCAGATTACATCTTAATTAACATAGATATTCCTGCATGGCTTTCATAGAACTATAATATCATCATTTGACCACGTAGACATTTATGTAGCCAAGGGGCAAACAATGTAATCCTGTCTTCAGCTGTTTCCTCACCAGATCACCATTGCACACATTTGCATTGACTTAAACCTGGATTCTCCTCTCCCCAGGACACTTTCTAGTGTGCCCCAAGGGCCAGCACTGGTACTTTCCTGCTGGTACGTGGGTGCTTTCTAGGGCACAGGTCCAAATGCAGTAAAAATATCCTTCTCTGCTGTAACCATCAGCCCCACCACCATGTGTCTGCTGATGAAAGACATTTCAAGGACAGTATGGATGCCAAATGGTCACCCTTTCAAGAAACTACATTCACTTTCATTGCTGCCAGTGCAGTTAAATGGATAAATTAATTAATTAATGCTTAATAGGATGTTAGAATGATGATAAACCATGGTCCACATGCTATCCTGGCCCAGTGGAGTAACGAGCTGCTCCATGGTTGGAGATGTGTATGTCTGTATGGCAGAATAACATTTTGCACACAAAAGCAGGATTTTCCCAACCTTACTTTAAGCAGCCTCCCTACTCTGACTATAAAATTTGCCAGTGTACTTGAAGAAATGAAAATATCCTCTCCAGGTTGTACCCTTCAGTCTCTGGCTGAGATGAATCCTGCCACGGTGTGTCCAGAGAAGCAGCACCTCGGGGGAGCTCTGAGGAGGCGAGCTTCACGCCACCTGCCTTGCACGAAAAAATATTTAGAGCCCACTTCTGATGATACCCCTGTAATTTTTGCCTTGTACCTAAAAGCTTTACAAAGGCTTTACACTTTTATTTTGAAATAAAATATTTAAATACCAGTTCCTCCTGTGCTTATCTAGCGAGACCTGAACTCTTGCGAAGACAGGGGAGGACTCCAGGACAGTGGACCGTTTCCTCTTAGCACATTGCGTGCCAGGTGCTATGTCAGAAGGCTATTTTGGCAATCTCTAGGGTTGATGAAAGACTTGTGCCTCCCTCTTTGCACGCGCTCAGGGGAGACCCAGCCACTGCCATCATGGTGACATGGAGTTCCCACGAAAAACAGGAGGAAATATTCTTTGTTAAAGATTAATTTGACTTATGATGGCTCTTTACCATTGGGGTGAGAGGAGAGGCACAAGAGAGTCTTTGCTCTTTGCACTTGAACAATAGCAATAATAACCTCTGGGAGGGCCATGTGCAACTCTTTTCCACAGGTGCCCTGAGGTGTCCCCACATCTTCTTGACATAACTTTTACCCTCTGAAATTTCCCTGCCTCTCCCGTTTGGGCTCCACCATGGGAGCCTTGCCAAGGCACTGCTCTCTCCCCACTGTGCTCCCTGCTCCTGCCCACAGTGGGAACTTGCCTGGGGACAGCAATTCCTGAGTAGTGAGGTACATGCATGCTTGGGTGCCAGGTGGGTGGGAGAGCCACTCTCAGCACCTTAAGGGGTGAAGCACCATGTTTCTCCCCTTCACCCTCATCCAGACCTGCTTACAGAGTGTCCTGGCTTGAGCGACACAGGACTAATTTCTCTTCTAATGCTTGGGAAAACTGCATTTTTAGAAGACTCTAGTGTCTGAATTTGTGAAAATACTTACTTTATAGCCAGCTATGGCATGTGGGTTCCAAGGTTTCAGTGTTTTCGAGCTCGCCAGGTGCAGGGATGAGGAGGAGCGAGACCTGGGCACTTGACCCAAGCTGGCCAACAGGATTATTTCATACCATGAACATCACATTCAATATAAATTAGAAAGTTTGCTGCAGAGTGCTCTCTCTCCCTTGACAGCAGTGACCCAGAGAACTTCTTGTGCCGGTGCTGGACCCCTGAGCCCATCCCTTCCTCCCGAAGCTGTAGCGCTCGCAGTGTCCGACGTTTGCTGTCCACTGCTGGGAGTGCACAGCTTCCTAAGGATAGAAAGGGCTGAGTATAATCCCTGTGTATTTTATATTGGTATCGGGATCACTATTGGTTCTTTAGTATTATATATGTTAATTATTTAGTCTTATCCTATTAAATCTATTTATATTTCAACCCTCTTGTTTCTTTGTTTTTCCCTGATTCCCCTTCCTGGGTGGGGAGGGGTGATTGGGTGATAGAATAATTGTCTAAATGAGAATAAATTGTTTGGGGTTTTTCAAACCATAACACAGAGAGGACCTCTCCTCCAGAGACATTGACGTGGCTTTTGGCCCCTTTCTAAAGGAACTTCACTCTGACCCCTGAAGATGGTGGTGATACCCCTTCCACAATCGGCCCCTCTCTAGGCCACTTTTGAGAAATTTCCCTTTGACACATGGGGAAGTGCTGATTTACGGATGTAGAGTTAGAACTGTACGTGTTTATGTATTTGCAAAGTTTTTTACTCCTTCTTAAACCATCTAAAGGAGGTGAGAAGCTTATAACTGAGGTTTAAAAGGGAGAGGAGAAATCCACATAAAAATGCTCACAAGTCTTTTATCAGAATTTTATACAGAAGGTTGCTTAAAAAAATCTGAAGACATATGAAATGAATGAGCATTTTCCTCCTCAAAGTATCTTGATTCATACCTGAAAGTCTATGTTAAAAAGCATTCTACAAACATCACCTCACAATGGTTTCAGCTTTAGTGTAGAGTTTATGTTACAGTAGAATAAACACCTGAGCAAAGTAAACGTGCATTACCTGGCTCTAAGAAAAAGAAAAAAAAAAAAAAAAAAAAAAAAAGGTGTTTTTCTCTCTTGCAATGTTTTTCCTCCAGGGTGTTTTTTTTTTTTCTCCTAGTACCTAATCAAAAGGGCTTCTTAATACTTTGGTGTTAAGTTATGGCTCCCCCATCAGAGGACTGTTAGGCAGAAGACAACAAAGGTGTTTCCTTTCCCTCGTAACCATTTTTTTTTCCAGGTAGACCACAATTTGGCTGGCTACATGATTTGAGCACCAAAAGGAGGCATTTGCAAGGTCCACAATGGCCATGGCTTAGTGGGCTGGGTTGTTGTGGTGGCCCCACTTCTGCAACATAGACAGCACTGTAGAAGCTGGGGGAACCGTGCCACAGCCTGGCCATGGGCTTGTCAGAGGAGTCTGCCAGGCCACGTCATCCCACCTTCCAGCTAACTTAGAAATACTGTGTCCAGTCTTGCCTTATGCAAGCCCACAATACATGCAGCACTGCAACTTGCTGCAGTGGGAGTATTAATTTAGCTCTCAGAAGTGAGAAATACTTGTGCTCTCAAGCCAGTGATATTCAGGCACGTCTCCAGAAATATAATATCCTTCTTAAAAAGGATATTCTCTAATACCAGGTTTTGAGATTTGCAAAGTGATAACAGTATAGCCCAAATGAACAATTAAAATTTGGCAGACTACTTTTCACTTCCCGTTTAGAATAGCAAGAACTATGTCAGAGTTTTATTTGATTAACATTCACTATCTCTAGTGATCAAAGGACTATGTCTAAAAAATTAGCATTTTAGGAGAAGGTCTTTGATAGCCAGCAATAAAATTCTCATACTTAGCCTGAGATCATTCCCATCTGCATTCTTTATTAGCTTATAATTTATGAAGTCTCATTAATGAAATCAAGCAGATACTAAGCACACCTAAAGCTTCATCCTAACACAAAATAGAGACTCCACATAATTAGGGTAACAGCTATTATTTTACTTCTTTGCTCTGCCCCTCCTGCAATTAGTATGATTCGTAGTTCAAGAGGGAAAGAGTCGAAGACTTTTCACAAGATATTGCTTTAATCTCACTTTATGCTTTGTAGGTGCCTTCTGAGCAAACAAGGTTCTGACTCTCCCTTCATTCGAAGTCTACCAATTAATGGCTTGATTCTGTGGATCATGGCCAGGAAAAAAAAATGGGTCACTTCAGCTAGAGCTTTGCCTGCTAAGGGACTTAAATAGTGTTTTTCCTACAGTATCAACAGAATTCAAAGAACATGACTTGCACAGCAGTTACTTTTTCCAACATGTACAGTGCCACAGGGCACAGTACTTGAGGGAACGTGACTATTTCATGACAGTCAGTGTACTGCAGAAGTCAGGGAGCACAAAGGGTAAGGAAAGATTACTGTAGCAGGAGTTGGCTTGGGCTATTTTCCAACTCTGAGACTATGGAGTATAGAACATCCTTTTATAAATATGACCTTTATAATATATTGCATTAACCTAGTAATGCCACAAGGAATGTTTTATTTGGGTTTATGCAGTTTTAACGAAGACTGGTAAAGAAGTATCCATCATTTATAACTTCTGATGGAAAATTGTATTTCAACAAATCAAACTTTTAGTAGAAAAGTGTCTACAGAAAATTATAAGTAGTTCACCAAAATAAAAAAAAAGGCATTAAAAAAAAGTGCAAAGTTCATAGCTTTCAGGTGGGGAGTGAATGTTTTCCATTTGGAATTACAGACCAGCTTGCATTTGGGAATGATGATGTGTTTGCCCCTGGTCCCCACCTCTTCTGTGATGCTGGCTCCCTAGGCGTAAACACACCTCACTGCACCTGCAGGGAACGCGCTGAAGCAGCCCCTCGCTGAGCAGCCAGTTTGGCCATCGCTTGCTGCAGCAGGGAGCCTGCTTCCCATCCCCCATGGAAATGCAGCAGGAACTGAGCACTGAGCTCACGGGACACCATGCCAGGAGTAGGTGACTGACGATCTTTTGCCCTATTTGTCCTTCCAGCTGCAGCGAAACTTCCTCTGCGACCGTGAGAAGTGTGCGTGCTGCCTGGTGCACATGTGGCTCACCGAAACCCAGGGCTGCTCCTTCACCAGGGACCATGAGACCACAGTTGCAGTCCAGGGGATGTGGTGGCCCTGAAGATGCTCGCTGCAAGAGAGGAGTCTCCCCATCCCCAGAAGCAAGGTACTGCCCATCCTCATGCATTTGCCTCAGCCTTTTCAAAACAGGAAAGGCCAACATTTCATCCTAGTTAATGATTTCTTGGCCTCCTCAGTGCTCAAAGTAACTCGTTTACAAAGAATCTGAGAACTAAAGATAGTGATAACAAAGCATGCACTTACACTGAGCAGCATTTGCCTGGGATGTGAGAACAGGGGATCAACTTGATGGGTCTAACAAGGTCCTGTTTCCTACCTAATCAGTAATTAGCTGGCCCGTATGATTAGGGTGTCTGGTGTTAGAAACTAACAGTACTGTTTCCTCTTACTGGATTTTGGAGCAGGGAGATGAAAAGCAGAATGACTGTGAACGCTTCATTGTTTTAACCTGTGTAAACCTGTCTGCTTGTTTGTGGAGGTTTTGCTGCATGGGTGCATCAGAAACGTATTCTGTACATTCACCACACAACTGAAAGATGGTGCAACAGTACCTGTTGGAGACTCAAGTGTCCCACAGCAGTAATCACAAGGAAAGAAAAGTGCCCACAGCCTCAGTCACGTATGAGAGACAGATGGAAAAATTTAAAAAATTGACATTGAAGTCAAGATTCCAGAATATTGTGGCAACCTAAGAAAAAAAAAACATTTTCAGAAGTCAAATTTTCAAAGCAGCTTATAGAAAGCATGAAAGTTGACTCAATGATTTGCAGGAACTTGATGGCATCAGAGTAGACAACCTATCCATTCTTGCATTGGCAGAAGTGGCCATATTTCTCTTCCGATCTTAATAAATTATAGTGTGGAAAGCAATATTCAAAATAAATTCTAAGCAATACTGAAATAAGTTTAACGTTTGACAAATTGCTCGTGAGCAGAAAGAAAGGGAAATAGTCCCCCCATCACCTGACGCAGTAGTGGTTTGCAAGACAGTAGCTGGAACTGAAGTTGCGACAGTAGTGTTTTTAGATTTAGATTAACTGCAAAGGCCTTCTGCAAGCATTCTGCAGGTTCTCTGCAACACGTTGAGACCTTGAAGTTTTAACAGAAATTAATAACAACATCCCTGCATGTCAGATACCTACAACAGTACCTACAATAGTACACAGAATATGAAAAGAGTGCAAAAGGTGACTAGGAAAACATCCAAATCTGGCTCTGTATGATTGCACCTGTCTCAGGCACATTTTGGCTGTGAGTGATACCATATACGAGATGACAGGGGTTTGTCTCATACATTGAAATTTTTACAAGTTAGCTCTCTGCCCTGTGCAGTTTTGCAGAAATGCTATGAATAGTGAGAACTTACTGCAATGTTATGGAAAAGTTTGAACCTTTCTGGCAACAGCTGTGCAGTCACTTCTGCTAAGGAACAATTGCCTTAGCACTTAATCAGACAATATGTTGTTTATGACCAACATAACATTAGTATGTGATACCAGATGTGGTCTGACAGAGTTGTCCCTTGAACTGAGAAGCTGGTTTGCATCATTAACAGAAGTATTGAGCATTGTATTTTATGATAAACATCCCTGAATTTTTCTTGAAACAGCCCAAGAGGCTTTGAAAGCATTAGCATTTTAGGGTGTTTGACTTGCAGTTCCAGAGTAAGAGGGAAAACTATAGCTGATGAACTATTTTGGATGCTTCATTAAAAATTTTAAGGAGGGCAGACTTCCCATTAAAACAAAGTTGTAGGTAAAGGTGTGTGCATTCGCAGTGAGAAAGCTGAGAAGTGCTTCACCGCTAAGGAAGCATTAGCTCCTGCAAAGTGTGGAGCGCTAGTTCTCAGATACCTGTTTCAAAGAAGAATTCAAGTTTAATGACAATAATTTGTGAATAGTCACAACATTCCCACACAGAATTCCCCAAATTAGTTGGGCAGATGAATCATCAAGGGCAGACTGTACCGTTTTAACTCAAACCTTTAAAGCCTGTTTTCAAAACCATCAGTATGTCAGCATGTGAGTGTGCTGTGGATGATGCTGTCACACCAAGCAGTTACTTTCCATCATTTAGAAGCTTACTGATTCCCTTTTCTGAGTATATAAAATCAGGCTATTGAAGATGCAGTGGAAATAGCACAGTTCACACATCGTAAGGGAGGAGCGCTGTAATTCCACCGTTTTTTCTGCACAAAATAGCAAATTTGATCAATTTTGTAGTCATGAGAGACCATTTGGCCCATGTGTTTGTTAGCCTAACACGTCAAACCCATTTTTTTCCCGGCTGAGGGCATGCACCCTGACCAGTGCTATCTGTGCTGCTGGGAGCTGCCGGCCCTGGTGAGCAGCTCTATCCCTCTGGCAGTGGCTGTTCATGCAAGTCTGAGGAGCAACGTGTACAGTGACTGGCAAGAAACTGTGAGGGTAAATCATCATCGTCTGGTTAAGCCCGCTACGGTCAATAGCTATACGAGGATGATATGTATTAACTGGGTATGTATTAACTGAAGCGCAGGATCTCTTCTAGCCTTTGTAGAAAATCCTTCTGATGAAAAAGAAAAGCCTTTTATGTCACTAGCTCACCAAATAGCCATCTCATTGAAACCATCAGCACTGCTCTCCTAAATTCCTCCATTATTTTCCATGCTTAAAGAGCACATGTGTTGACTGGCAGCAGCTGAGACGCGCTAAAAGCCATCCAAGAAGCATGAAAAGTGGCATCAGACTGTGTGAGCCTGCAATAATCCACTAATCTTTTTGAACACATTCTTTTATTTAGGCAGACTTCGTTATCAGATTTGACACATATTTCACATATTACAGAACTGATGATTATTGTGTAGCTGGCTAATCCTCAGTTTGAGGAAGGATTGATTTTTGCACTCATATAGAAAGGCTGTCATCATAAGCACTAAAGCTCTTTGTTTCTAAGTGTATGATATACTTTAACAGCATTATTAGAGACTTGATATAAATGATAGGTAGATTTACATAGAGGGGAAAATGTATATTCTATGAGCACAAAACTGCATCACAGCCAATGATCGAAGTAGAAATGGTTTTGGTTCTGTGAAACATTCATTTGTGTGCTTGGAGTTAGATGGCAGGTCTGCTCTAGTAGGCATTTAAGCATTTCTGTAAAGGCAGATGTAGACTCATAGACTCATAGAATCATTTTGGTTGGAAAAGACCCTTAAGATCATCAAGTCCAACCATTAACTTAACACTGCCAAGTTCACCACTAAACCATGTCCCTAAGCATCACGTCTACATATTAAAAGTCCATAATGAAACCACAGAACAAATATTAATTTAGGTCTATTTGAGGCATTTATGTCTAAACAATAAAATGAAAATATGTTAAAAACATAAGTAAAGATGCATTTTTAATGGAAGTATTCACAGTACAGCCTACTTTTGCCCTGTATGTAGTATTTTTCTTAAAATATTTTTCACTAACTTGAAAAAACAATGCCCACAGAACTTGCAGAAGTAATCAACATTTTTTACAGCTTTCCAGGAAAGTAGGTTATAATGAGGTCACTGAAAGATAGTTATTAACATTGGCTTTTTCGTGAGCATTTCTTAACTAGGTTACTTTAAGTATATTTTTCTTTTTAAGTTCTCAGAATGCAATTTCACTATTTCTTTCTAATGTCTGTGTTTAATCACTGTTCAGGTTACTGAAAGACTTTCGATTTCCATTAACAGAACTGAACTCATTACCAGGGCACAATGATGCTTCAGCCCAGACCACACGGTAGGATCCCATTCCTTTTCCGATGCTCATTTTTCAGCTATAAATGTATAATAACAGTCCAGGAGATAACTGTTTTCCATCTTAACAGGGATCTGGGAGAGATGTTGAGGGGCCCATTCCACATCAGTTGTTTCAGAAATAGTTTTCTACAACATCTGAAGATCAGGCCTTTTTAATCTGCCTATATAAATATGCACTTAGATATTTAATTCTAAGTTGCACCCATTCATTCTTGCCAACTAGATGCCCAGAAATCACTGATAAATTCAAATGATGCTAGTTTAAAAACGTGTACACATCTTTACATTTTGTGACAAGCTTCTAGGGGCCATGGCTGCAGACTTTATACAAAACTAAAATAAATCTAAATAAGTTATTATCTGGGTAATGAGCCTGAATAACATTTTTACTGCTTCACAGATGTAACCATTTTATAATTGGATTTACTTTGCTCTTGCACACCATATATTAAAAGTCACCTCTCCGGCTTTTGAATGATCATGAATGCAGTCAAATTCCTAGGATATTATAATACTTTTTCTCAGTAAATCAGCCCTAGATTAGAATCAAGGCAAACCCTGAGACTTGCTGTACTGTCCAGATGATGAGATTTCAGTACAGGGCACTTAAATGGGTGTTCTTTGTCCTGAAAGTGATGTGAATTTTCCTGCTAAAATGATAACAACAGTATGCAAAAACCTCTGTGTGGTTGATCAGCACAAAGTTTATACCACACTTAGACCATATCTTAAAACTTGGTGAAGGACTTATGTGCAGATCTGGGGTTCTGCTTTGCACTATAATGATTTCATCCAGTGGGAATGTTAATTTGCACACATTATCCTATCATCATACCTCTCTCCAGGTTTTATTAGCTTGAGTGCAATACTGCATGAAGGTAGCTAGACTGCCTTCAGAAATGAGATGGTTCATGCACAGCTAGTGCAAAAATCATTGCTTTTTGGAGTTGTAGGTTATTTCCATGCATAATTTTCCATATTGGTCCTTTTATGTTTTTATTACAGTCTATGCCCACTAATACTATATTTAGCCCTTTACTCCAGGAGATTTTCATCAACGTATTATATATTAATCAAAATTATTAATCATTAACTTGTCCTGCATCAGTACACGCTAGCATTTGTAAATGTAAAAATGCAAATTATTTTATTCACTCCAAATGGAGATGGATTATAAGGGTAATAAGAACTGAGCAGAGTAGCATAAATTAAATGCTGGGCTAGTGTTTATTCTTGTATTTAAGCAAAATTGGTGTTTTATACTGACTGAAGGGGAGAAGGTGAGACAATGTGGAAGCTGTTTGATGACAAAAAGTGGAAATCTCTCTTCATCCAAATACTGCTTGGGTAAGAACTAGCACAAGTTTCTCGTGAATTGACTATCATCTTCAGAGGTATCAAACTAATTTAATCTCGCCCCTTTAGTCCCAGGCTTGTCTGACAGTTAAGATGCCAATAATATCAAATACGGTGTTATGGGTACTTACCCGCTGGAAGCCGTACTGATCTATTCTTTGTATCCGCTGCAAAGTGGGTTCCTGAACTGGACCCCAGAGATACAGTCACAGCGTGAAAGATGCCAGTCCCTGGCCAGCCGGTCCAGTGGGAGCTGCTATGCAGAGGCAGCAAGGCACCTTTGGTGCCTCTGGCAGGAGGGAAACAGTTTCTTACCAACATTTTTGTGACTCTCATACAGAGTGCCTGAAGACCTAGAATCAGTGATTCTCGTTGCAAGAAGGTGTTGTCCATAAGAATGATTAGTTTGCTGTTTGTTGTTTTATTGCAATCTATTAGTGCAACGCACAGCACCCTACAGGCACAAAGTACAGTCCTTGCTGTGGTCATAAAACATTGCAACCAAAATTTCCAAAGATACTGGGCAGGTATCCAGCCTTAGATCCACCTTTCAAGAGTCTCTCTACCAGCATGCCCTACCCCACTCATTCACTGTGAGCTAAGCTCTCCCCACCCTGGATAACAGCACTAATTAAGAAAGTTTTTGGCTAATTACATTTCATACTGCTGCTTAGGTTGACCTAATTTGTGCTTGGCAGGCTCTGTAAGGAAAGTTAGTCAGTGAAGAATAAGACACTGTGTTGCAGTAAACAACTCAATACAGGCAATATCTGGGCAATCTAAAATAGACATTTGTATGTCTTCAAAGGTAAAAACACAAAATGGTGTTACTTTATTGTTAATTTTGTAAGCACTTTCTAGGGCAAAATTAAATGGTGTATTTGTTGTAGCACAAGTATTGCCTGAGATGTGTGCCGAAAACTGGTGAATCATTTCCTGTTTGCTGCATTGTCACTTCGCAGCTTTTCCCCAGCAAGGAGAATGATGGTGCCCAAAACAACCCACAAAGCACATCTGGGCACCGAGTTTCATTTGATGTCCTGGATCCTTCTTAACCATGGAGGGCTGTACGCAGCAGCGTGTGCAGCATGCTGCCTGCTGGTGCAGGTACCGTGGCAGGAGCTGGGCACGGACTGACGGTCCACCCAGCCTTGTCCCTTCTTGCAAACCTGCACAATGAGAGATGGCACTGACTCGATGGTGGAAATGACTTGACAAAGCCCACTTCGTCTTTGACACCGCAGATAACAACTTGTCAGGAGGAAGAGGGAGCCTTAAGCTCCTTTCCTGGCTTACCTGGCACGCAGATTCCCATCGCACTCCAACACCGGGATCTTCGGCAGTTCTTACACCCACACAAAGTGCTACTGGACTCAAGCCAGGAATGACAAAATTGCATTAGTAGGGCCTAAGTCTGAACAAGAGGCATGACATGTGTGGCTGCCCTATGTGACATGAAGGTATAAAGGTATCATGCTCGGATTAACTCACCTCTTGCTTTGCTGAAGCACTGCTTGAAGGCCAGTGGCTAATACATAGTCACAGAAATGTTGGTCAAAAGAGGCTTGTGAAGGTCATTGGCTGCAACCTCTCTCTGGAAGCGGGACTGCCGCCAACAGTGGTTGATCAGGTCAGCTGTGACTTTGGTCGAGTCCTGGAAACACCCAAGGACTGAGACTCCACAGCCTCCCCAGGCAACCTCTTTCAGTGCTGCACTATGCTCCTAGTGAAAATGTTTTTTGTAATGTCCAACCTGAACCTCCAGTTTGTGGCTATAGCTGGATTTTATACCATCTACCACCTCTGAGAGGAGTTTGGTTTTCTCAACCTGCTTCTGACACATCAAAATCCTCACTGAAGTCACTAGGTACTCTGTCCAGCACTGTCCTCTCATCAGTATGGCAGTCATTTCAACACAGACTGCAGTCAGGTTTGTCAGGGAGGATTTGCCCTTGGTTTACCTTTCTGTACATACATGATTGGAAATGATTTCCAAGAGGACATGCTCCATGATCTTTCAAGGTACTGAGGTGAGTCTCACTTGTGTGCAGTTCCTCCTCCCAGATCCTCCTTGCCTTGCTTAAAGATGGATGTAACTTTAGGCTTTTTCTAGTAAGAATCAGAGATCCCACTCCCCCAGTTACACCCTGGTTTTCAGCTCAGCAGTTGTTTAGTAACTTTTCTAAAAGCCTCTCACATGGACTGTGTTTTATACATGGTCTACAGACTCCCAACACTTCAAAATCATTCCTGATGTTATTCAGGATACCAGTTTTCCCTTGTAGAGCATATTGTCCATGTCCATGTCCATTTCCTTCATTTAAACACGGCTGCCTGGTTGGAACATAAGTAGAGAGCCATTGAAAGCGGGGATAGTTATGCAGACAGAAAATTAACATATGCTCATGATTAGCACTGGCTATCTTTTTTTCAATGAACAAAGCTTGAAATTTTCAGCCTTTACGATATGTTTCAAAACCTGGCTATTTTTTCCTGGTGTTTTACTATAGGAGCCCTGCACTTTTTCTTCTTTTTGGAGGGAATATAGACTGTTTAGTGCTGTTGCAACGAACTTGTCATAATGTAATTTACACTTCTCTTTTGGCTACTAGCAACAGATTTTTATGAAAGGAGCATTTTCTAAATTACATCAAATAAACTTAACGGCTATTACACTTTACTCAAGTTAAATTCTCCCTCCCAAAATATAGCTTTTACTTAATATAATTTAATTAATATTTTGGACATGTAAAATGCATACATACCTTATATAGTTGAGCGTGAAAAAAGGGGAAACACTCCTTATATGACTTCACCTTGCCATTCATATATCACGAGTGTTCCCTTAGTCTCTTAAGTCCCAAATGTGGTTCTTATAATTTCTACTTGCTGTACATCAGGTGTAAATCTTAGTCAAACTGTCGCTTCCTTCCTATATTCCTCTATCCCTTCTGATATCTGAAATCCATACCTGAAATGACATTAAAAAATGAAATTGCAGAAGCCAACAAGGGCAATCAATCATATTTACCTAGGTGGTTTTAGTAAATAGACTTCCCTCTGACAAATCAACCATGAAATCAGTTAATGGAATTGTATGTGGAAAGTCTGCTCTGTGCTTTGTATATGACCTCGGCTTTTGCCTATTGAATCACTTTGGTAACATGCGTGCATAGACTCTGTGGAGGTGTGTGCTATGCCAGTCACTAAAAATTAACTGCCAGGTTTCCACTGTTCATCCTTCAGAGCCAGTTTAATCCCATTTTGTAGCGTTCTCTTCTCTGAGCTCCCAATGAGCTGTCCTGCCCTATGCACACTCTTTTTCCAAGTCACAATATCATGAGATGATGCCAGAAGCAAAGCTGCACATCAAACATAATATGAGAAGAGCAAAATATTTCTGCAGTGCTGCAGGAGTTGCACGTGCAGGATGTGTTGCATGGACATACGCAGATTAGGTATGTGGAACTTACTGGGACTGAAATTTTCTTCCGGTTTATCCCTGTTCAGCATCTCTACCACATATACAGCTAACAACTTGTGCCCCAGCTTAGCAGTTACAGCTCACTAGATGTAACTCCAGTAATTGTACAAGAAAAAAAGAGAAGCCAGAGAGGCTGAACAGTGAACAGGAAATTTCTGACAGTCAGTACTGGGTGTGTGAGAGGGAAAGAGAGCGTGAGCAAGGCAGAACCTCTCAAAGTCTGAGCGTGCTAGCCCAGTTTTTCAGAGAGGCACAGCTCATTGGCTGCACCCATATATCAACCCTACTCTTTTCTGTAATTCCATCAGCTGTAATAAAAGGAGAAATAAAACATGTCACTATCCCCAGCCACTGCGTTCAGATAGCTCTTGTTAGGTTTCTACCCTGATGGCTTCTTGCAGCGTTCGCCATTTTCCTTTTTGTTTTCCCTAAAGGAATAATGCCCTATTGTTATCCCGCTCCTGAACACTTTCCAAGATGATGTCAGGTGAGTGAACAGTGTTCCCCATGCCAGAAATCCTCCTTCTCTGCATTATGTAGGGTTCATTGTCAAGTCACAGACAATTACTTTATCTGATACTTGTCAACATGCAGTCAGACAGGAATTCTTTACCTCCAAAACTGCCTACTCGACACTATCCTCTGCTGACTTTGCCTTCCTTTCAGCCTGTCTGGAAGGAATGAAAGGGGTGGAAAGGAGACAACAAGCTTGGTTTCAAGCCGCTGCTCTCAGGGCTGAGCTGGGAAGCTCTTCGGAAGGGTATCTTGTACAGCTGGAGCTCTGGACTCCCTCAGAGAAACTCCAAGAGCCCAGCACCGAGGAAGGCAGGTGGCTGGAGAAAAGGTACTTGAGAGCCTTTGTATTTCCTTAGCAGCAGCGGACAGAGTAAAGCCCCTTTGAGACCCACCAAGCAGCAGCCAGGGTACAGCTAGCAGCTTGCAGGACATGCTCCACAGCCTGTTTTAGGCAGTCACTCTGACAGCACTGTGACAAGTCCATCGCCCATGTCACCAGTCGGCCCCAGGCAACAGCAGAAAGGCCAAAGTCCAGAATTTACATCCCCCCCAAAGTGTGAATATCCATTGTACTAAACGTTCTAGGTCATCCCTACATCTGTGCAAACAAATGGGAAAAACTTGGTGCTTTGCTTTTTTATTCACATTCTTGCATTATTTTTCTATCGCCTAAAGCAAAGTCAGCTGATTTGTGTTAAATCCAGCTTAGATAAAATAAACTCACAGGTAATGCCCTGCCTTTTGTATAGCAGCATGTGAATAAGCTAGGCATCCAGTGCTGACCTGACACATCTGTAATGGTGGTATGATGTCAGTGGATCTATTTGCAGAGTGGCATGTTCCTCAATTTAAGGGCAGAAGGGCAGGGAAGGAGACCATGCAAAATCTGACTCATTTACCTATATATCAGCTTATGGACAGGGAGATATTTATTTACTGATATTTGGCCACAATCAGGAAAAGAAGCAACAAGAACAAGTGATTACAAGACTGCTGTAGTCTCAGGAAAGGTTAAGGTTTGATGTTGATACTTTGCCACACAGGAACGAGCAAATTTGTTTTCAACAGCTTTTACTCCAGGTGATTAGATGGGGTGAGACAGGTTTGTTACTGGTAAACCATTTATCTCTCTTTTCAAAAACAGTACACAACATCTATGAAACATAACTGATCAGACACACCCTATAGGAGATACACCCTTCCTACCTTTGTAAGCCAGCAAAATCTACATTTTCATCTCAGACCAATAGCGTGAAACACGCTGGATGCTCAGAGCCAGCATCTCACCACATATAAACCAAAGTAGCTCTTCTCAAGGCAGTGGAGTAGCGCCAGCTGTGCTGTTTCAGATCAGATCTACAAACCTCCATACATGTGTCAGTCTGCCTATAGGAGCAGTCTGAAGTTATGTGCTTACAGAAGTAGGCCTTCAAAACATATGTATAAAACATATCGTGCGAAAAAATTGCCCTTGTCAGGAATCATGAATCTTTACATTGGTCTTTACACCAAGAGCAACTTTTACTCAGTTCTCTTGCTTAAAACAGGCCAGAAAATGTCATCGTCCACTTCCTCAGTTAAGTGCAATGCATTGTACTTGAACCTGGGTTTGCTTATCTAGATTTCAGATATCTACACTAATATCTGCAATTACTATTTTATGTATTACAATGTCTTACAAGCAGGTACAAATAGAAGAACCATGAAACACAGACTATGCTGTCTGTAAAACAGCATCCCATCCAAAAAAATTGCCTTGTAGGCACTCTAAACTTTTTAAAACATGAAATAATATTATTTTATTGAAATGTAAATTGTTTTAGCACATTGACCTGCCCTTCCAATCAAATAAAATCAATAGACACATAATTCAAAACAGCTGTCCTTCTTATTTGTTAATAATTAGGGGGTTCCCAGGACAGTCTTTAGCTTGTTTTCTGTTATCATTGGTCTTTTAACAACTCAGGTAACCAGCACAAGTAAGAAACACAGTACTGTGATGGTTTGGTAAATGCAGACAGCTTGATATTAGGAATATTGTGCACATACCTTTTTCAGAGGCTGGGCTTGATTTCTTTGCTGCCCCTGGTTTACCACAGGCCATCAAAGACTGGCACTTCCCACAGCGCTGTCATGACAAGAAAACGTGGCTGCCTCTTCCTCCCGCATTTCCAAGGTTCTGTCATGTATCTGATATTTGGAAAGGTCTACGATGGAAGCGGAAAGTGATGGAAATGGGATTATTTTGTTTTCACTACTCTGACATAATCTGGTAAGCAGGCTTTTTATCAGTCCTCCTTGCCAACACTGAACTATGTACTTAAAGGTTGAAGGTATGTATTATGTAACAAACCTCCATGGTTTATTGGGCACGTATGTATTGTAATACATCACACAGGCCATATATGATTTACCTGACAGACCATAAGGACTAGAACATTAATCCTGCTGAGCAGCTGATGCAACTTGTGTGAGGTTAGTGGCTGCGCAAGGGCACAAAACCTCAGTTCTCCCACTCGAACAGTGCGTGGGAAACAAGCTCCCACCCTGAGACAGAGGATCCGGGCAGCACGGACCTTCCTGCCTGCGCCTCCCCAATGAGGATTTGCCCCCACCAGGCAGTGACAAAACCCAGTGCAGTGCAGACTGCCACTTCTTGTACATCTCAGAGATTTTTACTCAAAAGGGATGCAAAAGTACGCTTCTAGTCATAAAGAGATGTAATACCAGTAGCTTCACACAGTGAATTGAACTTTCTTCAAAACAGCAGTGACTAGAAGGCTGTAAAGTAATGACTGATAGAGCTTTGTTGCCTTTTTACAGTCAGGAGGCTGATAACAGTCCTTAAAACTGTTCTCAAGAAGTGAACTTCCGTTAGTAAGGGAAAACATTCAATAAGATCTTATAAAATCAATTCTTTTATTGGTTTAGAGTTCTACAGTCATGTGAAACAAAAACCTGAAGTCAGTGGCAGATTTATAGTTAGAAAGTACTGTACATAAATACTATGACCTTTCTTTGTGGTTGATATATCAGGCAGCCACCCTCACGAGGACTGTGATGGCAAAGCGTGAGACAGCTTAGCTTCTCACAGAAAATCTTAGAAGCACTCAGCTCTTAACAAATGCATGTTTGTGAGATGAAGGCATTTTGAATATTTTCATAACCTGTACACGAGAGAGGGAACACACAGTAAGAATGCCGTGCCAGGGCTGCTCAGGGTACGAATCTCATTTCAACGCTTCCTTTTGGGACCAGCCCAATACTGGTGCGCTCCCCACCTCCCACTGCGGCATGCAAGAGCAGGAGAAACAGCTCTGGGTCGAGGCTCGGCAAGCTGCTAAAGGACAAAAGGCGAAAGCAGCTCTGCGGAAAAGCTAGAATATGACCAGGGATAAGTAGGGTAAACGAAGAGAATACCATTAGACCTGGTTAGAGCATATGATCCTTAATTACTATTTCCAGAACACCTTGATGTCCTTAGGGAGAGAGTATATGAAGTTCAAAATGACTAGTTAATAAGTGAGATTTTCAAAAGCATTTAAATAGTGAAGGAGTTCCAGAGACCGCTAAGTTACATAGGCAGCTTTGAGAATTCTCCCTCAAGATAATAAATGTATGTCCCACTATTTGTTAAAAAGTCTTTCTTCTCCAGTGGCACAGTATTACTTATACTATTTTGGAGTCATGTTTTTGTTCTCTGACTAACAGAAAGCATAGCCTCAGTGTATCTCTATGTATGTTGTGCAATAGCAGATTTGGAATTTGCATTTTTTAGATTACCAGACAATAAAAAAAAATAGAGATTGTACAGATACGCACCACCCTTCATTAGAGGCAGCGATATTCTCTCCCACCCAGTCCTGCCCAACCAAGACAATATTGCACATACGCCTCCAGACAATGAGACTACCACACCTTTTGCCTCTAATTAAAATTATTAACTCGAGAAGGAAAGAAATGCATTTCAGTCTGTGCTTGTTAGCCAAATGTCTTGATAAAACTGAACATGTTCTGCTGCTGCCTACCATCTGTTCTTATAAATACTTCTTAAAAACACTGAACAGGAAAATGGATTCATCATCACTGACTTTCAACATTTTATATCAACTCTGCCCTCAGGTTTTTCTTTGTGCAGACCAATAAACTTCTATAGAATAGGATAAATTTTTCTCCCATTAAAATAATTTTGCATTTGACACATTTCAGTAGAATAAATTCAAACCTAATGCATGTAGAAACCTGACTACGTAGAGCAATGAGGATGTCTTTATTAAGGACAGTATTTTAATGGGGCAATCTTGCTTTTCCTCTCTTGACCCATTCCTTACATACTCTCAGTCCTTTCACTGTTAGACAAGTCATCATAGAAGCATTGCGACCCCCTGCCTTTCACAAAGAGGGACCCTCATAGCGCTACAACCGCTGAGGCATCAAAACAGCATGCATCTTCTCAGCTTGCCTTTGCTGCTGGGGATTCGAACACTTGCAAGAAAATATGCCTTTTCCACCAGTGAGTTAAAAAAAACCCATCCAGACTTAACCATAGCATCCAGTCCTGTCATGATTCCCAGTATATTGCACCTGATTCAATGAAGAAATCCCAGCTGATGCAATACAGCAGCCCAGCCATTGATAAATACGCGTTGACAAGAATGTCAATGCTGTTTCTTATGCAGACTCCCCATTGAATTTTAGGTCTAGTCATCATCCCCAGGCTTACAGTGGGCTATTTTAACTATTTTGCCATTGGTGCCTTCCTTAGAAGATTCACCTCAGGTACAATGTTACAGTCAGTGGTGTTTGTAAGGCAAAGGAAAACAGAGCTTTCCTGAGGCTGGTGCTCATCTCTAGAGACATTGCTTGTCATTGCTTGAAAAACAGGTATATATCCTACTATGTGCAGGACCAAATGTGAGCTCTCCTTCCACAAACAATTGCAATTAATTCTTATTTTTTCTAACTACTCTTCTTTCTTCTCACAGAAGGTCATCCCAATAGACAAGTGGGATATCAACATTATCGCATCACAAGAAGGTCAGAAGTGACTCTCACAGGTGCAGGTACTAAATTCCTCTGGGCTTGACTTCAGGCAGTACAGAGGCCACTCTTTGTCTGGCAATTTTTGGTGAGATAAAGGCTGAGTGTGAAGATTTCTGGAATACCAGGACTGTTTAAGAAAAAGCTGCTCAGCTGATATTAAATCAGTTGTGGGAGTGTTGGTACTAATCCTGCCAAAGACCTGTGGCATTCCAGGTCATGTGAGGCCAGGGCTACTTGGCCAGGAGCAGTTGCACCTCCTTCTCAGGCCAGCGCAAAGCTCTGCTCACTGCCAGAAGGGACAAGAAGAACAAGAATAGGACAGAAAAATATCTAACACCAACTGCAAGAAGTATGTGATTGTTTCGAACTGCAGAGATACAAGGAGGTCAAAAGGAACAGCAGCATCGTGTCTTGAAATGATGACAAGGATATCTAAATGGGTTCTAGCATAGAGCATGCACAAAAAAGTGCCTTTTCCAGTCTTCTATGAATTAAATTCCACCATTAGCAAATTCTCCCTAAAAATTCCTTAGGAGGAAGCTATTCTCTGCAATTTCTGGTACCGTCCATTTCAGGTTAGACTGGAAATATTGTGAAACAGGCTCCTGACTCGATAACATCCCATGCTCTCTCAGGCTCTCGACTCCCTCATATTCGAATCCACAAACTTCTCAGGAAGTACAGATGTATAAGAGACTGAGGATGTTATCTTGTAAGACTGAGGACATTAGACTGGCTTCAAAAATCAGAAACAAAACTTTGCATTATTGCCAAGGCTGTTTCTATGCCAGCCGAGGTGGTAACAAAGAGGAAAGGTGAGGATGAAAATAGGCATTTGATTGCAGCTGGGATTTGCTTCTGTTTTTTCTCCATACATTGTTTGGAGGTTTTTTCCCCCTCCCTTCTTTGTTTTCAGTTACATGCAAATTACATAGTAAAGTGCATATTTTAAGCTATCCAAAGCTTTCTGAAGGCAATGGGAAGGAATTACACTAACTGCAAATATGCATTGGGTTAATCCATGGGTTAATATGACCTTTTTGGAAATGTAAGTACATGAGATGTTCCAAATACAACTTCATATATTTCAGTTATTTCATGCTATACCTTGTTATTGCAGCATAAGGGCAGCTCAGATGTTGTTTAGAGCTCACAGTTTCCTCCTAAAAATCTCAGTAAGTACACACAGAACTATGTTTCAAAATTCTGGGGGGAAAAAAAAACCAACCCAAAACAAAAACAAAAGCTCACCTTCTCAAAGCTCTGAAGTTCTGGACTTCTCACAAATTTGCATTGATGCTGATTTTCCCTTCACCTGCCTGAAACAGGTAGTACTTTCTGACATTAATTTCTAGTTTAGAGAGGAGTTCATAATTCTTTTATACATATGCGTACAAAAACATATGCCTAGATATACAAATACATGTATGTAGATATGTGTGTACATATCTATGTCAGTACATAACAGTTGGAATCAAATAAAACACAAACAGTAATTTCGGGGCCCAATGCACTACCCATCATTGTCAACAGCATCCAGAAAATCTCTGAGAGATACACCTGTGCCTTCTACCACAATTATGTAAGTTTCTCACAGACTCCAAAACACTTGGATGGGCATGAACAGTAGAAGAATGATTCTGATCCATGTTTATTATTAAGACCATAAATTGTTATTTGGGTCATAGACATTTTAATAAAAGTGCCCTTTAAAAACCTATAGTTTTGTAAAAACAATTACTAATGAGATGAGACATTTTTCTGTTTCAGATTTTCCAAATGTTATGAGGCTGTTCTTTCCTCAGCATCCATTAGACTATGACAGAAGGAAAACTAGTGTTAAAATAACCTTTTTCTTTGTGGTGGTTTTTTTTTGTTTTATTTATTTTTCACTTTTCTTTATCCCTTTTCTCACCCTTCTTTGTTATCTCACAGCCTCTCAAAGCTTCCACATTACCGTGGGAACAGGAGGGGTTTTGAGTAATGACAGAGTAATGTCTGTTAATTTCATTTTCCTGTCTGCCACTTAAATTTTTACAAACTTGGGAAGTTTTAGAAAAGTTACAGAAGAATGAAAGAAAAACATGTGTTTGCTTGCTGTAAGAGGTAAGAAAAAGCTTAACCTGCCTGCAATTACCTTCTTGTACTTACTGGAAAAAGAAGAAATTAAAAGAGGACAAGAAGAAAATTAAAACTAGTATTTTGAGTTTGCAAAATTTTTCACAAGTTGAAAAAGAAGTTAAATACCCCAAATAGTTCCTTTTTCAGTCTTACAAAACAATTAAAAAAACACCTTTCATCCATTTGTAGCTGGAGGTGTGGTTCCAGCTTCCACACAAGCAGTAACATAACTCTTTCCTGAACTTCTGCACACTTTTTAAAAACTTTTCATCCTTATTGCCTCTGAACACCCAGCTGCTTTTGCTTTTTTTTTTTTAATGAGTATCATTGAACACATGTGACTCATTAGTGATGATGGCTTAGCTTGGGACAAGGTTGGTGGTTTCCACTCCTAGCTTTCTGTCCTGGCTTTTTCTTGGCAGTTCTTCCTCTTGCTCCAGGGGTAGCTCAGCAGCACATGAAGCTCCTTCACCACTCAAGTTAGGAGGAAACCAAGATCCATTTCAATTTCCCTTAATACACCTGTCTCTAATTTATGGCAGCTCAGCAACTGCTCCTGAGCAGCCACAGCACCTCTTCAGTGGAGGCAAGAGCCTCTGAGAGAAGAGCAGGGCAGATTTCTTGGCTGAAATCAAAGGCACAAGCTAGGTACGTTAGCACATGCCACGTGTCGCATTAAGGAAATTTGAGGAGTAATGCACTCAGTGAAAACAAAATAGAGCTTGGCAGCAACCTAAATATTTTGAGGGGTGGAAGGGTGAGGAGAAGGTGCTACAGAGCTATTAAGAGTAGTCAGATCATCATTCAGATCTGGAAAAAACGCTTAGGAGGAGGCCCCAGGGAGATACAAAATTAACCCTTGACGATATATTCAGAATTTGCCACTGTTTTTAATAAAGTCCAGGTAAAAGAGCCCACGTTACTGCTTTAACAAGTACCCCTGCGCTTTGGCTCAAGTATATTATTTTTGAAATGGCAGAGGTCAGTACACAGAGAAAGCATTTGGGGATGTTGCACCACAACTTTCAACATGAATGACTTGAAATTGAACTTCTTAAAGCTCATGCCCACAAAAGTTCCCCTTGTGCTGTAGCAAAGTATAAAACAAAGCCATGGTCCCCTGGCTTTGTGACTTAAAAAATGAAGTGAAAGAAATGATTGCTGTAGATTGGTCTTCTAGATTTAAAGAATTCAATCCTGTATTTACATATAGGCCCAAAAGAATTAAACAAATGCAGAAGAAGGGAACATTCTTTGGAGATGTGGCTGATTATTTTTCTAACTTGATGTGTCATCGGCAGCCTAGATGCTACCCTTAGAAAGAATGCGGCCTTACAACATGGGTCTTTGTACATCCAGTTCCTTTTTAAGAGTCTTTGTTTTCTCAAACTGATTTTTGAATTGTATTCAGCACCCAACATATTTCCTGAGAAAACAACTGTGTGTTGGTACAGGAAGCTGCACAGGTGACGGTTTAATTTAGAAAAGAATAACAGAAGAACCCGTGCAAATACCGCATTAAAAATTGATTCTCTGAAACAAAGCAGGCATAGCATTCCTCTTATTGCCAAAAAGGCATCTGCCTGTCCTATATTTTATTCTCATTTTCCTGAGATAGATTTCCTAGGAGGTTTTCCAGGTCAGCAAGCGAGTGTGCTTAGCCAGTCTTGTGGGGCTCCTAAGAGTGTTTGGCAACAGGCTTCTGGTTCATCAGCGTGAGTTTAAGCAGCCAGCGAGGGGCGGAATGGCAGTAAAAGAGGATAGCAGGTTCTGCGCTCAGCTCTTGTACCGGGGCATCACCATCTCTAACAGCAAGGCTGATGTCTCTAGGGAACCACACAGGTCCAAGCAACAGCGCAATGCATCATAAAGGTTAATTTAACATTACGAATGCATTCAGCACGGTATGTCAGGTAAGAGCATTTGTAATTGTGTGTTATATTAATACGGGGTTGGGTTTCTTTGAGGAGTTATAAAGTTCTGGCTCAGGAAGAAAAATGCAGTATTAGAGAGTGCATCTTTCAGTGCTGAATCATCTCAGACAGAGAGTCTGAAGAAAAGATTGCTGTCGAGTGCTTGTATATATTGTTAGTTAGACCTGGTCTTGAGAACGCCTTAAGTATAGAGCCGCCACTGGATCCCACAAGAAGCAATCCAATGCTGCATGCCCTATAATCTTGTGTTTAATCTACTGTTGATAAATCCTGCAGAAAACTATTAAAGCAAACATTAGCAAGTTAACCCATGTAAGAGAGAGGAAGAAACAAACAGGCAGAAGCACTTTATGTTATTGACAGATTTGCTGTCATGAAGGCTGTATTGTCTTGCTTTCACCACCAGTTTGTACCTCTAATCCATGCGTATACAAGGGGTTTTTGGCCCGGTCATTTTTACACTCCAGGTAATCTCTGGTCCTTTGTGATTTTCACTTTGTTTTCGATATCATACCAAATACATCTTGTTCTTCAAAGTATCAGAAACTGGCGATAAAAATCTGCATTGGCAGACTCACCTGGCAGAGAAACTGGCTTTTAACCTTGCGGTGAAGGGGAGGAGAAGAGCTGGTTGAGCACTCTGCAGTAGGCGAGGCGCTGCCGAGATGTGGGACAGCTGGAAAACTCCACTGTAGCAGAGATGTGAGATACACCAGCTTCTGTTTGGGGCTCTGCAGTGTGTGTTTGGTAGGAGTGATGAATTCCACTCTCTTGTTAGGCTCCACTCTCAAATTCCTCCTTGCATGAGCAGCTCCACTGTCTTTAAGTGAAAGACTTGCTGCTACTTTCACCAAGACCCAGCCCCCGATTTAACAGAGGTACATTCCCTGAGATTTTCTTCTGGCTTCCAGCTTCTTTTAAGGGATAAAGCTTAGGAGACAAGAAGAAAAAGCCCATGCAGTCAACTTTCCACTATGCTGGTCACGGGATGGACAATCATGAATTACTTTAAATGGGAAGTTTAATAGAGAAGGACCAAATTAGTTTAATGCAAAGGGATTTTTAGCTCAAACACAGGGGTGTGTAAATGCCTGAGTTGACAGGTTCTGTAGCAGCCAAAGTGCTGCAGGTCTCCCCAGCCCAGGAGGATGAGGATGAGGCACCTTAACATGGCTAGTCCTGGGTGGTACAGTCAGCCCTTAACAAACCAAAGCTACTCCTGCATAGCACCACTTTTGTGTTCCCAAAGAGCAGACATGAGTTTATTGGAGCTCATTAGATCAGGCTCAGTCAAGACCTTTCTGGACCTGCTCCAGCCTCACACGCAGCCAGGCACTCCTGAAACCATTTACCAAATAAACAGGCAACCCATTCAGGGCAATGGAGCTGACTGGTCCCATTTACACCACACTTGATGAGGAATTTCTGCATGGATCATAGACGAACGATGTCCACCAAATCTCTTGCATCTTTACTCAGTAGGAGAAACTCCTTTTCCATATTGCAGCCCATGTGTTCCCTCTATAATCTTTATAGGGGGAACTACACACACAGCTGGTGTACAGCTGCTACCTACAAAGGACCCATACCTCTGTGCAAACAAAAGCAGTAAATGGTTTAGCTGTATAAACCAACTACATAATAAACAGGTTCTCCTTTCCTGTACATTCATTCCTGAGTATCTGCTTATATCTCGAAACATTTATGGTGTTGAGGATGATTTATAATTGTTCAACACTACCTGCTTTAAAGCGTCTGCTTCTTTCAGTAAAAAATAGTAGCTGGCCACTCTCCGTATGATTCTTTACTCAAGCAATGTTGCACATTTAAACAGGAATTGGGAAAACTGCATGGGAACACAGACCATAGCTGAAAATGCAGTGGGATATGACAAAATTAGCCCACCACAGTGGGAAACACAGCTCCGAATCCAACCCAGACTTACAGAGGTGTCCCCCCAGACCAACAGCAGGATGCCGTGCTAGCTGCTGAAGCACAGCGTGCGGGGAGGGTTAGCACCTCTGAATGGCAATGCTCAGCAGGGAGCTGCGCCCCTGCAAAACCCTGGCAACAGGGCACCTAATTCCTGCTATCAGCTACCTAGGGTAGGGCGGTGCCAGGCTTTCCTCAGAGGTGCACAGTGAAAGGACAATGGCAATTATCACAAGTTGCAGCAGAGAAGATTCTGACTAGATACAAGGATAAAAATGTTCACAGTGAGGATAATCAAACAGTGGAAGAGGTTGCCCAGAAAGGCTGTGGAGTCTCAGTTTTTGCAGATATTCAGAGCTCAACTTGACATGGCCCTGAGTAACCTTCTGTAGTTGACCATACTTTGAGCAAGAGGTTGGATTGGATGACACCCAGAAGTCTCTTCTGACCTACATTATCCTGTGTTTCTGTGAACCTCTCTCCAAAGTCTGCAATGCTCATGGAGAAAATGCAGTTAGGAATATTCATTTATTTGGAATCCATCTCCAACAGTCCCTCCCAAAGAAAAGTCCTGTAACCATTTCCTCAAAATGGAAAAAGCAAGGATTGCAGTTTATTTAAAACTCCAGGCAGTGGTGATGCCGCTACCCAAGTCCTATATGATATCCTGCTGGCTAAAGCACTTGCTCAAGAAATAGCTGTCGTTAATGCCATCCTTAACCTGAGCGGGTTCAAACATGTGTATTGCAGCCACCGAGAAACAAGGTTTCTGAAGAAAGGCTGAGGGACATGAAGGAGCCCAGCCCTATAGTGAAAGGTTAATGTCTTCTTCTAAGAAAGACAATCTTCACATCTGGTGCTGGACTGTCTTTTGCGTGGGCTCAGACGGAGAAACAGCCATGGAACCGGGGATATGCCAAGCTTTATTCCCTTCCCAGCTCTGCTGTAGCCACCAGGTTGCTGTCATGCTGCTCCTGGTTGCTCTCTTCCTGGCCCTTTGAGTCATGTTTAATTTATTCTGCCAAGACCCAGCTTCAACAACAAGCTCCAAGTTTCTTCCCCTCCCACAGCTGGCCTGCTTATTAGGCTGCTCTCTTGGGAAACGTACGCTTGAGCTTCCCCAGGCTGAGGAAGACCTAATTGAGGTTTCCCTGGGCAGGCACCCTAACCACCGCGCCATTAACTCCAAAAAACCCCACACGGTACTGCCATCACCATTACCACCTCCATCATAACCGAGGCATGTTTTCAAAGAGCTTGGCACCTGCTGAGCTCTGCAGGCAGCCGAACGCCGTCTGTGGGTGTTAGGTGTGCTCTGGGAACAGGCGGTGGGACAGGCCCCGAGGGAGGGGGGCCGGGAGCTGCCAGCTTCCCGCATCCCGCCCTTCCTGGCACCCGGGCCCGGAGCCATGTGGGCTGCGGCGCTTCTGGCCGAGCAGCGAAGCAGAGCCGGAGGTGCCCAGGGCACGCCAGGACCTCCCTCGTGAGCGCAGGCAGCCACGAGCTTTGGGAGCAGCTGCACAGACTCTTCCTGCACTGCTGCTTCAGAGACGCCCAGCGTGCCTTTCTGAACCTCAAGCCCTGTGACACAGCCAGTTTACACACCTACAACTTCATTGGGCTTTCATACTCACATCCAGTGCTCTGCTTGAAACATGTTTTGGGCATCATGCTGCCGCCTCAAAGTCTCTATGCCCCGTTTCTTCTCTGTCCTGCTAAACCCACTCTCCTACTGTCCTTTCTATCCTGCCATGGTGCCCTTCTGCCTAGGCTGCCCGTGCACTTTTTCCAGTGGGCATTTTCTCTCTGTATGTTCCCCCCAGCAGAGCTGATCTGCTTGTGTGTGGCAGGGCTGGTAGTTCTCAGACACACTCTGGTTGTGTGAAAAGAGGCAGTTCTGGCACCCCAATTGCTAGAGCAGCCCACATGATCCACAGACTGATTCAGAGGGACCCCAAGGAGTTGATGAATCCCTCAAACAGACAGAAATAACCTCACATCTAGGCTGAGCAAAAACCCAGCCTCCTCTGTCTCGTCCAGCTTTTGACCCCAGACTTTCTCTACCAGCTTTGCCTTTGCCTTCTGCCACACACACCATGTGCTATCACTTCTTTTTTATTGTCTCCAGAATTGTTCACATGGAGCATTACTGCAATCCTATGGCAAGATTAGCATGGACCAAAAGCGCAAACTAAGTTGTTTGTGGCCATGTTTAAGTATTGAAATCTGATTTTTTGCTTTTATTCTTCAGAGATGAAAATAATATCTTTCAAATAATTCTTCTGTCAAAAGTGTACTAAGACATCTATTTGCAGACTAAGCCTCTTGCTTTTCCACTTTGGAAGGCACACGTGGGTTGGGAGTAGAGCATTGGTCTTCCATTATCCCCCATACAAATTTCTTTTGTGCTGCTCACTTACAAATCCTTCCATCCTTGAACACTTGGATTACAGCAAAGTAGGGAATGAATCAGGATCTTAGTCTAGGAAATTACCTAATCACCTCGTCACAGAGCATGATGTGTGCCTACTTCTTCAAGTACTTTGCCACTCTTCTTGACAAAAATGATATGGCTTTGGAAATATTTTTACTTTAAAAAATGAAATGTCAGAAAAATTTCATTTAAATTAAAATCAGCTATAGCCTTTTCTCACACCCACACTCCTACTTCACAGTTTTCTCTTTCAGTGTCCCAGTTTTGAAAATATCCTGAATCTCTATGTGCTTCTCCTGTTCTTTCCCATGATGAACTCTTCATGGTACAAAAAGTACCATGAATAGTTCTCTCTTACTATCGAAGGCCAGGAGATGACAATCTACTGTACTCTACCCTGTGACACTCCAACTAGAAGTTGCAAGGACAGCATAAAAACCGATTTTTCCTCCTTTGAAATGGTACAGTATACATTAAGGAGAAATGCACTTTTCAAAGAAATTGTGGGACGAAACAGAAGGGCTGAAACACCCCAGATAATGGCAGGAACCATATAATACAGATGCTGGAGAGGGTGACACAGGGACATCCAGATAGTGTTACCCAGAGACAACACAGCACTAACAACACTGGCACGTGGCCAGAGATAACAAGCCTACTTATCCCACTATCGAGCAAGTCAAGTTTTTCTGAAGCACGCTCTTCTCTTCAGCGCTCAGCGATCTGGCTGGATTTATCATCGTAGGTTTAACGCCAGCAATGCCAGACGTGAGCGTGCCTGCTCTGCAGTCTTGGTACCCGGAAAGCAACAGAGGGGACCTGAGGTGCCTCTGCACGTGGTCAACTGGAGCCCACCGCAGCTCCTTAAGGTAAAGGCTTTATTATTCCCAGGGTGAAAATGAAGAGGGTGGGACAGACTGGGAGGGTAAGGGGGGAGGAAGGAGAGAGGAGCAGGACTGACCCACTGAAACCCAGTGAGCTTGGTTTAGCTGTGCTGCTTCATTTCGTCCTCAGACTCCACAACCCAATGGCAGTGAAACTGCTGCCAGACCGGAGCTGGCTCTGTAAGCAGCAGAGCTGTGTGTGGGTGACGTTCCTCCTAAACCAGTAAGTGTGGCTGGCCCCCAGCTGGCTCTGCCATCTAGTAGAATAGTCCTCCAAAACACCAACATGTAGTTGAACGTTAACTGACCTGGCTATTTATGTTGCACAGTTGGTGGTATAGCCATCTAGCAGAAAACTGTCAATGTCAACTATCAATGGGATCCTCTCTAAAACCTCAAAAAAACAGGCTCAAGTGCCTCCCTATAAACCCAGGGATCCACATTATGTTTTCTGGGTGCTCATGATGGGCATCATTTCTCCACTCGTTGGGCTTCCTCTGGCTGTCATACAGCATGCAGACACTTTAGTAACTTTGGTACTCATACCTGGCCTTCATCACGAGTGGATTAGTGGGAGGCTTCCCTCTAAGCTTCACAAGGGATCTGGCCTGCTCTTTTCCTTGTGCACAAATAATGTGGTCTCCCCATCCCTCCCACATCAGGCCATGGGGCTTGGCCTTGAGAAGCGCCCCTAAGGCCGCAAGTGCCTGCAAAACCTATCCCGCAGGCATAATTTGAGAAACACCCTTGCACAAGCTTGGTCTCGGTCTTAACCATACTATGTGGTAGAGCACTTTCCCGCCTCAAAACAATTCCACTCAAGTGACCTGAACAACACAGTGATCTGGAGGAACGACAATGCTCTTCTCAAATTGTCCTTCTCATCCTGATCCTTAAACTGCACACAAAGCAGGAGATCGGGCAAGCCAGCATGCAGAGCCCCACAGACGAGAGGTTATCTGATAGAAGAGCCGCTAAAACATGCTTCATGCACTACTAAAATACTCATAACTTCTTAGAACAAATGTCACAGGACAGACTAAGACGGAAGAAAATCTTTTTTACTGTAACATGCTTAGTAAAATTCATTGGAAGAGCGTACACTGTGAATTCCAGTTATATGATACCATTAAGTCTCTGCTATGCCCATCTCTTACTCCTGAAACTAATTTACGTTAAAATACACTAATATTCTCCCTTTAATTCTGACACATTTTCCATTGAAGCAAACAGAAGCCTTTCCATTGCTTTAACTCCATAAAATGCCTTCTGAAGAAAACCCCACACATAGCTGTTATAGCTACTTAATGGGTAATTACAGTATACAGTTTTATAACTATATTTTATATAGTTATATTTTATATAGTTATACAGTAATAACTAGATACTTGTATAGTATAGTTAACTACAACATAGTTAAATAGCTGTTATAGCTCATTTTAGCAGGAAAAGGAATATTAAAATTTTACTGGAATGATTTAAAATTTGCTAGTGAATTTGCTAGAATGATTTAAGTGCACTGCCTGTCTCCTCTCCTAGCTCTGCTCAGAAACCAAGTGCAGGCTGAGAAACTCTGGATGAGTAACATGCAGGTTAACACATGGGACTGAACAGATTTGCAAATCTTCTGGCCTGTCTTGAGCAGGAAGCCAGGAGCCAAAGGTGTTTTCTTAATCCCATAACTGTTTCAACACTGAGATTCATTTCTTCGTGCTGTGCGAGCATTGAAGAGATCTCCAGAGCCCACTCAGTTCAGGCCCGCACCAGAGCAGAATCCATCCATGTGTGACAAATGAGTTCTTACAAACCTCCAGTGAAGAT
>VFFE01008529.1:1377371-1403222 GCA_008921705.1 Burhinus oedicnemus | reverse complement strand
CGTTTTCTTTTTTTTTGTTTTTTTTTTTTTTTTTTTTTAATACATCAGTATGTATAGGGAAAGGCTGGATTGTTCGGAAATGGTCTGATTTCTCCAAAGGGGTGGAGACCCTAAGAGTTTTTATTCTTTCATCTGATGATGATACACAACCTTGGATGCTCAGTACCTTTCTAAATCAGGTCACACAAATAAGATAGGTACGTTAGGGCCTAATTTTCAGTTATCTTTTTAAAATAGGAGCTGGGTTATAGTCTTGAGAAGTGGAATAGTCATAAGGAGTTTCTGCTCTATATAATAGAGTGGCATGTGGTATTTTCTGTAGGTGTACATACTCGCTTTACAGACAATCTGAAACCGATGTGTTCAGATGCATACAACGATCAAGGATGTTGCTGTCCTCTTTGAATGGGTTTAGGGAGTTATGCCCAGGCCCATGGGTGTATTTAGGTGCCTGATGACCAATGTAATCAATAGGAGCTAGGTGTTTAACTATCTTCACACACCCATGAAGATCTTCACACACCCTATCTGCACCCATTCCTGGGCAGAACAGTGGAAAAGAGCCAAATCAGCGTTCTACATTTACCAAGGGCAATGCCAAAACCAGTGACTGCTGTGAACAGCAAGGCTGGGACCCTGCGCAGCACTGCTGTGAGGCGCAGGGTGGGTACGGCTAGGACAAAAGGGCACCCAACACCAGCTGGGATTCTCTCCTACGAGAAAATGCAGCCACAGCTCTCAGCCTCCACAGGACATGGACAAAAGAAAACCTGCACCAGCATGTGTCCAGAGGAGCCCCGCCGCACCCAAACACGCAGGAGCGGCTGCACACACCACCCAGGTGTAGCACCAAGCCTGTCCTTCTCCATTACCACATGGTACCAGGCCCTGCTTCTGCTTGAAGCTGCCCACATGCTTGTATGGACCTGTACTTCACCAATGCCCGTGCATGTTCCTGATGCTTCACCTGTGAGCAGTCAGGTCTCCAGGCAGCACTTCTGCCACCTCCCTGGGCTACAGAAGGACAGACACCAGCCAAGAGGGGCAACGCTTGAGCATTGCCCATGATCAGTCAACAGAGCTGCCCTCTGGCATCGGTATTTGGATCAGCTTGGGTGCATTTCTCAGTTCTGCCGCTGCCGAGTTAACAAGAGTTTGTGATGGGGCATGTTCAGGCTTCCAATGCATTAGTAATAACGCTAATGATATTATATGTTTTGCCTGCATTACGGTCTGGTGCTTAGAAAATAAACAACTTGGCTTTTCTTCAATGTTTATCTTCAATAAATACCTCAGCTGTGCCTCAACAATTATCTCTCCACAGCAGACCATTATCCAGTAGCAACATATAATTCCATTAACAGTACCGTTTAAAATATATCCTCTTTGTGCTGCAGAGAAAGGAGTTGTGTGTGGGAAATGTCAGGGGCCTTGTGTATTTTTGGAATTAAAACAGAAATTAAATCATTCAGGCTATTTTTTATCCTCTTGGTTTTTTCTATTTGTTGTTTTGCACAATACAAGCTCCCTCTGGCTCATGAGGAGATTGCAATTGGAGAGATCTGGAAGGCACTCAGGGAAAGCATGTTTTAGGACAATCCTGTGCCAGGGGCTACTGCAGGTGATAATAACTGATAAAGGTCCAACATATCACCTGAATCTGCTTCAAACTGATGATAGGGCCTTAGGAACAGGTAGGAGTTGGGGTTTTTTTCTATATTCTAAGGAAGAGGTGTGAAAAGCTCTTGGTGATAATTGTTAAATATTAACATCGTGTTGACATTTAAATCTGATCGCACGCAAGTCAGCAAGACACCTAGAGGTTTGCAGGGTGTTTAAAGAAAAAATGATCTCGGTAATTTTGGAGCTGGTGCAGGAGCAGTGTGGGAGGAACCCCTGCCGGGACTGCAGCGCGCTGTGCAAACAGCCCAGGCAGCAGCGCCTGGGAGGTAACGGCTCTCTGTTGTGCATCGGTCGTTCTGTCCTCTGCGTTCTGCCCTGAGCCAACTCTGCAGTTAGCACTTAGCAAATTCGCAGTAGGCCAAATTAAATGGGAGAGGATCTGTTCTCATGTGCATCCGTACAAGTCCGGAGGATCTCTATTGAGGTTGCAGAAGTAAGTAAGATCAGAACGTGGCTCACTGCGTTTATGAACAGTTAAAATTTAGCAAAAATCTCACATAGTAGGACCTCTCTGAGCAAAAGGTTGTGGTGATGGAAGGTAGCTGAAGAGGAATGGACAGTGGCAGAACTGAGCAAACAGAGCCCAAGCGTGGATGGAAACAACACATAGGGTCTGCAGTCAAAATCACTGTGGCTAAATCCAGTAAAAGATGCAGGTGTCTAGGGGGAAAAAAAGGAAGGGGGTGCTCAAGCTGTTTGAGACACTTGCAACCAAGCCTGCCATTTCTCAAACTCATGTGGTACCTCACTGCCAGACATCAGCATTCCTGGGCTTCTGCACAGCCCAGACTCACCACCATCTCACACATCTTAGTACCTACTGCATGCCCACAGCTGTGTGGTATCCTGCACTAGGCATCCTGGCACCAAGGTCTCATGAAGGGCTTAGTCTAGTGGGTGCACTTTGAATACACCTCAGCACTGAGTTTCATTCAGAGCACTACAGACAGGGTCCTGTGCCTCGTGGAGGAGCCCAGTATTTTCTAAAATAACCAGCAGTCCACTTTTATCAGCTTTGGGACCCAATACTGGTGGCACAACCCATAGGAGTAGGCAGCATCCTCTGAAGCAAAGAGCTGTCTCTACCCTCATCCATCATCAGCCACCAAACAAGGTTTCTGCACTGCTGTGGTGATGGGCTGGGGAGATGGGGGTGGAGGCTGCTCTGTACTCTGGGTTACAGCACGATGAGGTTTCATGCAGTAATTTAGAAAGGCTCCCTACAGGAACAGCTCTAGTGATACTCCCCATCTCCTCTAGGAACAGTGAGACAGACGCCAATGTCACCTGGACTGACATTATCCTACAGGCCACTGGTGTGGCTGAGCAGGCCTGGCAAATTTGGCACATGTTCATTAACTAGGAGAGATGAGCTAGAGGTCCTCCTTCACAGCCCTGTTATCTCTACTAGGCAGCCAAAATTAAAGTAAGTCTAAGAAATGTGATTCAGCCTTGCAGTTCAGGAGCTCAGGTGCGACAGAAGGTCTTTGCTCCTACTCCTCTTATGTATTTTATCCAACGTGAAATGCATGGATAGCCCTGTGAGCAGGGACAGACCCAAAATCACATGAAATGGTGGAGTGGTCAATAATGAAGAAATCAAATCCCCGATAAGGAGCAATGTGTCATACTTGGCAAGCTGCATAGAAGAAATCAATTTTTGATACAAACTTCAGCACAGCCAAAAGTCAAGTCATTCTTTAGACAACAAATCTTGCAGGGCATCTTCACAAGTTAGTGGAGCCCATAGAAGCAGTGACTCTGCAGAGGGACCAAGGGAGATAATGCAACAGGAGGAAATGTTTGCTTCAACAGAAGAGCTAGAGGAATCCTTGTGTGTATGAACCCAGAAACTCTGGATGCTATGGGCAAAGTCTGTAACTGGTCTCAGTTTAAAAGTGTCCTGGCCTCATGTGTACAATTCAAGAAGAGTGTTAGTAGATTAAGAGGGTTCAGAAAGGAGTTGACTGGATGACTGAGGACTGGAAAACATGTCTCACAGCAAGAGTTTCCGAAAGCTGAAGCTCTTCACTAGAGCAAAGGGAAGGGCTCATACAGGTGTAATTTAGAAGTACCTGTATCTGGAGCAAGAGTTTGGAAGTGGGCTCTCACACACATCTGTCTAGACAATCTCTCTTAGAAATAATGCATGTGGTTTCAGCAGAGAGGAGAAATTAATTGCTGGAACAATTTACATGGAGCAGAGGGTAGATTCTTCATCACGGAGCATAGTTTAATTAGACTTGGCTGTTTTACTCAAAGAAAAGCAACAGTTCAAACAGGAACAAATGCAGGTAAGCCCTTTGGTCCATGTTATACAGAAGGCCAAGTGAGACAATTCATTCTGGCCATCAGTCAATGTAAAGTGGGTCAGCCTGCGCTCTGTTACCCCTTTACTCTGCAACCCTCAGCACCAGGTCTGTGAGCAGTCGGAGGGAAGTGAAGCATCTCCAGCGTTACCCTCCTCCATCCTGGGATGGAGAACCCAGAAACTGCAGAAGAGGGAGAGAGAGATGGGCAAGAAGTCTTAAATGCAAGAACTGAGCTGGGAAATTCAGGAATTAATAGCATTTTTTCCTCAGGTTGCGTAACTAATTGTTGAGCAAGACAAGA
Organism: Burhinus oedicnemus; assembly: GCA_008921705.1. Lineage (NCBI taxonomy): Eukaryota > Metazoa > Chordata > Aves > Charadriiformes > Burhinidae > Burhinus > Burhinus oedicnemus. The sequence goes on along the minus strand of VFFE01008529.1, from coordinate 1,398,926 downwards.
CAGCAGATGTGGGCTGGTAGGATCTAGAATAAATTCATTAGAAATTAAGAGTCTGATGGCCAGCTGGAAACTTCCTACTCTCAGGAGGCCAGAGAGAGCTTTTATAGAAGAGGGTATCACTCTGTGTCCATCTAAAAGAACTGGCAACACTCAGTCTCTGCCTTTCTCTATTACACACGCAAGAAAAAAAGAAACATAGCATTTTTTTAAATACTTCCTGATATTAAGGTCATTCCCATGATTAGGAAAGTGCTGAGTTTTCATCACTTCTGGGGTTAAGAGTCCTGTGTGAGATCCAAACCCTATGAGGCAGGCAGTGGCCCCCTCGGACTACCCTTCTGAGTGTGTTGCCTCATGCCTTTGCGAATGCATCCACTCAGGATGCCGCAGTGACCTCTCTTGGCAAGCTGCACATGTGTCCAATTGCAGGCATGTCTTCCTTCTCCTTCCTGCTGTTTGCATGATGTCTGCCAGGAGATGCAAAGGTGAAATCAGCTCAAAAACAGTGCTAATTGCCTGGAAGTAAGTCAGAATATTACCTATTCCTTACAAATAAAAAAAAATTCTCTGCCCATTTTTATAGTGTTAACACAGCACTAGCATAACAGTTCAGCCAACAAAATTTGTCAAAGAGCCAGTCCAGATTAAACATAAAATATTTTATCCCTGAGCACTCAAATGTCCTGTTCCTTTAAAGAATAGCACTTCATTAGAGGCATCTTCAGTGCATTAGCCTCCCTTGACAACTATCTTATAATTCCCAGCACAAAATTAAGATGCAATCCTACGATGCTTATATCAGCTGTGAAAGCTCGTGCCTGCATTTATTTACTTCTCTGACCTCTCCATTGCTCATCCTGGGCAGAAGACGTATTTCAGCCATCTGAATTTGCACTCCAGGCTTTATCACAGTATTCCTCTCACCATCCCCACCCTGACCTGAAGGAAGCACTGTCTTTAGGATGATCTGCAAGTCACCAGTAGTGTTGCAACACGCTGCTCCACCTTCATGTGGCCGGACAGGTAGATAAGGAACCTAGACCATGTTCCCGTCTGGATAAGGAGAAGCTTTCCAATGGGAAGGATAAGGAAGCACTGGAACAGGTTGCCTGGGGCACTGGAGGAATCTCCATTCAGTCTTTAAGAACTGGTTAGACAAGTACTTGTCAGGAGTGATACAGGCACAGTTCATTTTGCCTTCCAACCCTATTTTTCTGGATCTAGGTTCTGGTCCTGAAGAATTCTGCTCCTGAAGAACTGTATGAATATTTGCCTGTTCCCTGCATCCTAGGGAACTGAGGAGACAGTTTGGCAACTGGCATTGAGGTAAGTGGATTGCAAGTCACGTTAATCATCTTAGGAGACTATTTGGCCCTTATCTACTACTGTCCAGCTACTGGAGTCATTGGTACTGACTGACATTTCAATCTTCAAATCCCAAAATGAGCAACAGCTTCCAGACTTTTATAACTCGCATTATTTTTAGCCTATTACACAGTCCTCATGATTGATCTGCCTGGAGTGGCTTTGCTGTAAGCCTCGAGGGAGGGGAGAGGAAGGGGATCATGGAGACATAAATTTCCGTGGGTGATAAGATTGCATCTCTTTTGAACTGTAAAATGGCAGCTCGTTGTGAAATCCTCTCGGAGCATACCTTTTAAATGCCAAACAAGCAGAGCACCAACAGCACATAAAGAAATAATTGAAAGGCTCTGGAGGGAAGTCAAGAGGACGTGGCTAATGTTTCACCTAATCTCACCCCCTCGCTCGCTCTCCCCCGGCAGCCCTGCCTGCGCGACGTGAACATCAGAGCTCCAGCAGGCAGCTGCTCCTTGACTGCCGGCACTGTCTGCCCTGCTGGCAGCAGCACAAGGAAAACAAAGAAGTTAAAAACATAAAGCAGTGCGAGATTAGGAATGGCGTGGCCGGGAGGACAGCGCGCTCTCCCTTCACGGTGGGGCCGGGATTAAAGTCCCTCCCGAGGTCCTGCCCAGCCTGGACCTCTCCTGGCCGGGCATCCACCCACACAGCCACCCACAGCTCGGCTGGGCTGTGTCTCACTTCTGCCTTCAGTAGAGGGCCGGCACCAGAGAGCTGAAATGGTGGTTCTTTCACATCAGGCTGGTGTTAACGGGGGGAGTGGTGTGGGAAAAACTTGTCAGGCTGTACCTTTCCTTTGAATAAAGCCACTTTGACTCCCCAGCCTCCAGTCACTTGTCCTTCACACGCACACAGTCATTTACCTCCTCTTTCGTGCCCCCAAACACCTTTCCTTTGGCACAGAACAGCTTATTTTTCAATAATCTGTATTAAAAGTAATTATCCAGAGGCCCTTCCCAACAGTCCTGCTCTGAAACTTCTGCTTTCTCTGAGTTACTTCCCATTGTGTCCTTACTTTATAAAATTAGTACCACAAGCAAACAATACCCAGGATACAAAAAACTGCAGAATGTCTGCTGTAATTTTGTCGCTATCACTTGCTGGCAGGTCAAATTGAAAATGAAGCTGACGAGCCTGACGTGCCAAGAGGAGCGTTCTGTATGCAGGAATTTGGACTTATTGAAGGTGAACAGTGTTAATTATTGATTGATCCTATTTGCCTCAGTTCAAGTGAAGTTTTTAGGACTGACCTTTTGCCTGTCTTAAAATATAAACTGTGGTTAATGGGGCAGTAGAGCCACAAAGTTTTTCAGTGGATTTAGAAAAAAACCTCTTCACGCTAGCATCAACCTAAGTGACGAAAGTATTCCAGATCCTAAATGAAAAGAAACAAGTCATAATTTTTTACTAGGTGCTGATCGAAAACTTGGAGTTCAAGTCATAAATCATCAGCAATGTGGTCTCACGACATAAGCAGTAGCGTAGCAGCAAAGCAATTGCCGGATGGCAGCAAAACAGAAGTGCAGATCAGAGACTGGTAGGGGACTGAAAGCAAACATGATTCTTCTTGCAAAGAACATGTGAACTGACAGGGAAGAAAAGAAATAAAACCGAACATACAGTTTGGCCAAAGCCAAATACAGAATTAAAATCAACTGAGTTTCTGAAGGTTTGGTTTTGTCTGTTTATTTGTTTACTAGATTTATTTTTGATCCGGCTGTTTTTCATTTTGGTTAGTTTCATTTTGGGCCAAAGTGATGAAACACTACAAGAAAGGAAGTTTTTGTGGTTTTTCAGGGCCATCCAGAAGCAGAGTAATGGAAAACCAACAATAGGCAGGAAGGACTGGAAAGCGTGTGAGAGCTTTCCTACCCAAACTCTGCCGAGTTCTGCAGACTGACAGTATACCATGACATACAGACTCTTTCCTGGGGTTGTGCAGCTGCGTACAGACCTACTGTAGGCACAGGGAGATGCCATGATAAACTCCTAGAAAGTACCAAAGTTGGATTACCTTTGGAGGCACAGTGATTCATCCCTTTCCAACCACCCTCTTTGTGCTCCTTCTGAGGTCTGTAGTCTTTGTGCTTCATTAGCCATAAGACTCACCTTGTGTTCGACCAGCAAGGGCTGGAGACATGGTTCTGTGCTCTCTTCTCTGCTTGAGCAGCCATATCATGTCAGGACCTTCCTGGCCTTAACATAGGTGAGAAGTTGCATTAGCATTGTGCAAGTTTGAGCCGATCTCCCAAACACCCTAGAACTATCATTTTTTTTAATTCCTCTTCTCAATAAAAACTTGTCAGTGCCAAGGAAAGTGCATGGCATTGCTCTAGATGGTGTCTTACTTAAGCTGTCTGTCTTTGCACAGTCACCGGTACTTCATGTAGCAAAAATAGGCATACATGAGTCTATCTAGTGATGATATGTTAAGTTTGTTTCACAGGCTAGTCAACACAGAATTTTGAACACGGTCAAAATTGTTCTCATCCAACCACTCTGCACAAGCGAAAAGAAAACAGGATGAGCTCTGAGTATTGGACTGGCCGTGCCCAGTCATGTCTACTCGGTGCACGGGTCATCAGCATCAGAAAAGGTGAAAAATGTTCAGGAACTCACACCTGTCCCATCTGCAGGCAGGTACAGAACAGACAGGCCATCAGGAAAAGGCAATCCCTAGAGACTGGCTTATACCCTGAGAAGAAAGTTTCACATTTTTTCCCATGTAACTTGTGGAAGTGTTTTTAGTAAAGAATGAAAATTACTTTCCCTCCACCCCCCAAGTGCAGCTGAACCCTCTGTTTCATTGAGCATGCACATTCCTTCTGCCTGTGATGCACATACAGCTGCAGACACACGGGAAAAGCTCCTGCCCTCACTTCACAGAAGGAGGACTGATTTCACTGAGGTCCTAAATCTCAGACAAAGCTCAGCCTATAAAGTAATGGCTCAAAGTTTAACCATCTTTTTTTTTCTATTGTTTAATATTCATTAAGTGGCTACAGTCAGGATCTTCAGCTGGCTAAAGTCACCTTACTTCCAAATCGTTGAGGTGATGTATGCCATTTTGCCCTGTCTCTGGGTTTAACCCTATAAATGTCAAAAGGATTAGCTTCTGGAGTCATGCAAAGAACTTTTAAATGAGCCTCCATCCTTGCTTGCTCCTCAGCAAGCAACGGAGACATGGGGTATGTGTCCAGCACGGGAAGGATGTGCATGGGGTGCGTGCCAGCTGGAGGGGATGCAGGGGCCAGAAGGATGCCATGGGGGGCACAGCAGGTCCCTTGGGGACACTAGGGAGCTCTCTTGTCCCACCACCTACACAGCGCTACTAAATACAGTTGTGACATGCTTGTGGGTCACACTGAAACTGTCTTTCCAGCTGGCATACACAAGAAAACCTCTTTTTTATATCACTTTCATATGAATAAAACAATACCACAGGAGAAATCCTGCTTTCCTTTATGCTCAAATAAATCTAGGATGACACTGGTGGTTTCAGGAGAGGAGCTCACATTCCTGCATCTTCCCAATTCCAGAAGAAAATTATTTTCTCTTTTTTAAGTAGGGAGCAGAGAATCCCAGATGTGACTGGAGTTATGTGTTTAATCAGTAGCTGGTGTGCAATACCGTGAGAAGAAAATCTGGGAAAGGCTAAAAAGTAAAAAGTCAAGGGGGGGAGGGGAGGGCAGTCAAATATGATATTTTATTTCATTTCATCAATAATTTGAAAAATAAATGTAACTAAATGCAACCTTCAATGGCTTCCTTTAAAAAGGGTCAAAAGATATAATTTTGAAAAATAAGAGCTATTTTAACAATTTTGAAAATATTTCTTAAGGCTGTTCACTGAATTCGGTACAACTTTCCCAATATTTTCAGTCAAATCAGGATTGCATTTTTGTCTTACTGCATAAACCACTAACCTGAGAAAAGCCTCATTTTTTTAGTTGGGCTCAAAAAGCAGAAGTGTTTTACTTCTGTGAATATCCTCCGTTTTTATACTCCTTCATTAGTCTTACATTGAAGACTGAAAGATTTCATTTTATTCCCTTTTTGTAGACCTTCTGTGTCCTAATTTACTTCCCATTTTACAGATTGAACCCTCAGTCACTGATGAGTGATTTCAGATTACTTCTCAAAGACGTGACAATGAAATTACTGCCAATTTTTAATCAATGCAACTGAATATCTTTTGCCTTTTAATCAGTCGTTTGTTTCTTAGACTGCTTGTTCAACTCAAATACTCAGCAAGCATTTTTAAGGGAAACAATTGTTTCTTAAAGATTCAACACCCTGTTCCATCTGCTATGGGTGGAAAAACTCAAGAACATAATTTCTGAGACCACCCAAAAAGGCATGGAGAAAAAGGAAAGGAAGACAAGACTTGTGAACCTTCTTGTGATTTTTGTACTGTGAGCTTTATTTGTAAAGCTCAGAATTTGGCCATCTGAGTTTACTGTGCTCTCTTGGAAAAAAAAAAAAAATCGTACTAAGAGCAGTATGTTTCCAGCTTTCAAAGCAAAGTTTAAGACTGTATTTCTTCCAGTTGTGTGGATTTAATGGTCCACCAGAAGTGTAAGGATACACCTTTTATTTTCCCCAAAAAAAAGTTTATGTATTTAGTCTGTTTCTTAGCTTGTGGTACACATAGGGATTTGTTTCAACTCTTTTTCATTACAAGTCACTGTATTTAAAATGTTCTGCACAAAATATAAATTAACAGCTGGTTAAAAGACATTTAATTATCTTCAGTAGAATTGTCATCTGGTACCAAATGACACCAGACATTTTCCTTTATTGAAGAATTTCCTGTCTTTATCAAGTCAAACTCCAGTCACATTTTTCATCAGAAAAGATAAGTATGAATTAAAGAGAGAGAACCCTCTGCAAAGGAACCACAATTTGTCAGTGTAAAACCTACAATAAATTAGAACAGTTTTCTCTGAGGCATTGCAGCTATCAGAGGAGCTTCCACACCATTTTGTCATGCTAAGGTACGTTCCTCATTAATCACCGCGTGCACATGGCTCTGCACTTGGTTCTGGACAGCTATGTCCTCATCCTCCCTTTGCCCCCTGAGCTTACAAGCCTTTCACGGGACGTTTAGACAGGAGGAAGGAGTGCAGGACGCCAGCACGAGAGTGCTTCTGAAAGTCTGGGGGTTACACGGTTGTGCTTTCCAAAAGGGTGGATATTTCACATTATTATATTCACTGGTTTACACCACAGTTGTGACAGGAAAGGAGAAAACCCAGACGAAGAGAAGGAAACAAGAGTCAGGGTCTCTGCAAAGTAGTCCCAAGTAGTCAAAAAAGCCAAGGTGTGAGCCACATCCCATTCTTGTCCAGGGAAAGGAGGCAGTATGGAGAGTGACCCTGCCCTTTTTGAGACTTTGTCCTTTCTGTAACTTTACAGGTGCTGGAGGAAACGCAGGTGAGTAGAAATGCCTCAGTCCTAGTCCCATTGAATCAAAGGCTCTCAGGTTGTTTGGGCAGTGGAGATTTTAGGTAGAAGAGCAAGATACACACTGAAGATAGGCAGATATGAACAGGACAAGAGCTGCACATGTTACTCCGATTTTGGATGATACTATTTTGCACAGGAAACTCTTAAAGGCCTTGAACCACAAAGGTACGCAGCCCTGCTGTTTAGCTGGGTGGTGCCTCTTCACTGGCGCAGAAATGAAACACTGGGTGTCTGGGCAGCTACCCCCAAAAAAGAGCCGCTTTGCCTTGCAACGTGCAGACTGAAGTTGAGCTCTGTGTGTGCCTGCAGTTCTCCCTTACATCTACAGGTTGCTCTGAGATGCACTGCAAAATGCATTGAGAGCCACAGCTGCTTCTTCAAAGGATAAGTACCCCAGAGTGCGATAAACTCTATGTGTTTTGAAGTGTCTCTGTGGCCTGATCTGGATCATTTACCATATGAAAGATCAGCTGTACTAGAACCCAAGGGCATTAATGGCATGCGGAGCCACTGCACCTTTCCTATTGATTTTGTCTCACTCTGTATGTGTGGCTACAAAACTAATATGCCACGCACTGTATTTGTCCTGATGGCTGCAGTGCTGGCCAACATCTTCAGTGGGGACTAAGAGGGCAGGACGAACAGGGGCATGAGAAGCATGATCCTGGCCAGGCGATACCGATGTGGGAAATGTAGCTGGTAGTAAAGGTATGGGAATAAAATGTTAAAATCATGTTTAACTCTGTCTCTACACACAGCAAGTGTGCTGGGGTGATGGCTCCCTTATTCTGAGGTTCGGTACGGGTAAACATCACCTGGAGAAATGAGCTACAGGGTGGGGGGCACAGAACGGGCAGGAGGCAGGAGCGTTGCCAGAGTTGTGGTTCTCATCCCTGCTATGTGGGATGTCTTCATCTGGTCTCGGTGCTGAATGCAAGAGTGCATCCCTGCCCTCCACCAACACTGGTACCCCTCCACCAGCTGGGTCCAAAGGTGCACCTCCCCAGGCTTCAAGAACTTCAGTGAGGCCAAGCATCAGCTTGAATACTAAACTTCCCAAGTCCCAAAATCATGGGCATCTCACTACCAAAACCATTCCCAGGAGCCCATCAGTTCACGTAACTTTTAATATAAACATCCCTCTGTAGAACAGAACAGTCAAAGAACTTTTTTTCCTCTCATTTTTGGCTACTAAAAGATGATGTAAGTTTGAAAAAGCTATTTGAAGTTCTGGCAAATTAAGAATACAATCAACCACTTAAAGTCAGGATGCTTTGTTACGGCAAAATGCTTTTGGCTAATGAAAATATTTCAGCTTGAGTCTGACTACCTCAAACATTTTGAATGTTTTAAATACCATTAAAGGAAATTCTGCAATAAAATGATGAATCAAAAGTAGTGAAAAAAATCGAAGTGACAATTTAGTATTGAACAAACTACTTTATAAATACTTCTCTATTACACAAACAATTCTGCAAAATTTCCATGGATTTGTGAACTGTCTCAGTGTTGTTACTGCAGCTTTCTCCATTTAAACAGTTTGTTTTGTCAGTTTTATGAAACCCTGCCTTATCTCATTCAGCCACATAGAGTTAAAACTACACAGAGTGATACAGGGAAGTTTGAGAACATAATCATTGAAAGATTGAAAAAATAGTTTTGGATTTCCTTGTGTTTTCTCTCCCTCCTTCCATTTTGCTCCATGGGAAAAGACTTTTGTGAAAGCAACTCTGAGATGTTCTGGTTCCGGGAAGTTCAGTGATCATTTTTTGTTTTCAGTTTGCTGAGTGTTACAACTTCTGTCTTATTATGAAAGCCTGAAATGAATTGAAAAACTCAGTGTGATTCTCATAACACTGAATTTGGGACTGAAAGTATGTGACTGTTAATAATGTCAACCTTTTCTTAAACTGAAGCTGTCTTTCGCAGCCATAACGGAAACAGGCAGTATCTTGAAAGGATGAATCAATCCCTATGGACCTGATTCTGATTTCACAGATAACAATGTAAATCAGAGGCAGGAAAAACATTGGACATGTTAGTGTTAAACTATTGTATGTAAAAGCAGGATTAATTCCTACATTTTCAGATAAATGAATATGTACATTAAGAACTGTGTTCAGATAGGAGTATTGCACTGGAAGTAGTCATCTTACTTTAAACATAGTAAGATTTATTACAGAATAAGTACAGGAGCTGAAATATTACATTTGTTCTTGTACCTTCTGCAACCTTTCTTTCTAGCAGATGCTATTTGGTATCTAATTGCCTTGACCATAAATGCAGAAGAAAGAGAAAAGCAAACAGAGAAAAGTAATTAAATACACAGTAATGAGTCAGGAGTTGAATAAAAATAAAGTTCACATTTGCTAAAGCTGAATAGGAGGAAAAAAAAGCATATTAATGCATCCACACAATGCCAGGATGGAAAGATGTTGCCTCCATAAAGAATCTCTGGAGACTTTCCCCTTCATCTGGAGGAAAAAAGCTCTGACCAAAGAAATTACAACTTAAAGTGTACCATCCTGAATGCACCAGGTGCGTGCTTTTGCACAAAGTATGCAAAAATGTTCTATCTGCTGGCCTTCGTGCCAATGCTTCTTATCTTCTAGGAACCAGTCCCTCCACTGAATCAGGACGACTGTGGGTTTTGTACACCTTCATAAAGTAAATCAAATAGGAATCACTACACTTGAAGAAGTTAAGTGTCCTTGGAGTTAATGGGAGTGCTAGCAAAAAGTAGAAGAATTCATCCCCACAACACTGTTCCAACTTTCTGTCTTCTCCAGCAATGTTTCCCCAGATCAATGTTACTAGCACATAATAATGAAGTCATTTTTTTAACAGCTTTATATCACACTACTTTTTTCAGAAATCATTTAATATGTCCTTAGTTTGGCTTGGTTTGGTTTGGTTCAGATTTTGTGGTTTTGTTGGGTTTCTTTGAAAGTGAGCATTTTGTGATGAAAGGAACAAAGGTGATCTTCCTGATTTTCTGTTGTCCCACTGGGCTTGATTCCCTGCTGTGTTACTGGAGATTTATGCCACTGAGCAGTTCGCATTTAGAAGTAGTAGTTTTTGCGCATGCAGCCATGAAAAATGAGCCCAGGAAAGCGTGGCTATTATACGTATAACATTGAGAAGATGAATTGGTAACATTTTAGAAAATCTGATATACCAAGACCATCTACCACTTTCTCTCAGTTGCCTCACGTTATTACATTAGGGAAGTAGACACTAAGAATGAAGAAAACTTACTTAAATCAGTGGCCAGGGGGGTGTGTGGTTCTCGCAGACCTGACCTGAGTACAGGTGTACGTGGGTCAGGATGCCACTTGGTAAGAGCCAAGGAGGAAAAAGTTTGGAAGTGTTACAGCACATTATAACGGTACAGTGCCTCTGGAAGGTGTCGGAGTTGCTGCTTGTGATATTTTCACATATATGCCTCACTGCTTTTGTTCTTGCTGCTGCTTACATGTAAGTGTGCATCAGCGGGGTAGTAAAAGCACACCTTTAAATTTCATACTAGAAGCACATTATTTATTCCTTGTTTTTCACTATTCAATTTTTGGGCTTGGAGGTTTTTTGTGAATGTGATTCTCATCTGAAGATTTCATTCTCAGTAGAAAGCACAGCATCCTACCAAGGATCAAACATCCCAACCCTTCGATAAACAATACATGCGTCCAATAAACAAGCAGCACGACTGACTATACGGTGAATGTCCCCCACTGTGAAGCCTGTTCTTATGTCTCTCTGCTCACATCATGAATAACAAATGGGAGGACTAGGTCAGAAAAGAAGGTTAACCTACCCAAAAATACTGGTTTCCCAGAGGCAGTACTTCAACAAGCTCTACCCGTGACAACACACATATGGGGAAAAAGGAAAGATAAGGGTTTCTTAAACATCACTTGGCTCTTAGGAGGGTGGAAAAGGAGATGAAACACATTTTACCAGCAGCAGGGAGGGAGCGGCTTTAAGCAGCTAATGCCTGGTAGCCAGCGCTCGCAGGGAGGAATAGATGAGAGTCCCTTCCTGCCAGCCTGGGAGCAGGGAGCACTTCTGCCGTTTTATCTGAAAGGAGAGGATATGCTTGGCATAAAGATTTGGCAGGTGGAGCTGGCTTGGTTTAGCCAGACACTGAGGCAACAATCACAGGATGAGGAAAAATAGCAGGACTGGAAGTAAATGAATGCCTGTAACGCAGAGCAGTTGTAAGGGAAGACCCCGAGTATTGGGAGATTGGGAGTGTGTGAGCAAAGGAAATTAGGAAGGTATTGGAGATGGTGAGGGAGAAGGGCAGGCCTGGGGGGATATACTGGATAAGGTTATTAGAAAAACATGGTGAATAGGTTAAATAATGGGAATGGGGATATAGAAACAATAATGCTATTCTGTCAATCATATTCCATTTCAAAGCCTGGTTAACTAGGCATTTACTTATACCGAATAGCAGTAGATGGCTGCAGCAGGCATTCCGATAACCCCCAAAGCTTTTTCTATCTATAGACATGCACAATGAAGTCTATTTAATATGGTCGTCATTGCAAATTGAGCAGAAGAATTTAATAGACTGCAGCCTTTTGTCTAAGGACAAAGACAGAGAACTGTGTAAAGCTGAATAATATGAAATGCTCAGGACTCTGCTTCTGGCTGGTACTTAAGGCTCTGTTTTACAGTCATGGAGTTTGGAGGAAATGCTGTACATAAAAAAAAAAAGACCAGGAGGTGCTTTTCCCATATAGCCTATTACTTCCTGCAATTCATGAGAACTCTTTCCTTGTGCATAAAGGTCACCTTTCATTTATGTACCGTATCTGTTTGGTTTGCTGAAAAAGAGTGTCCTGAAAACATATTAAAAAAATATGGAAGGAAATGTAAAAAGTAGGGGTAAAAGAGCGTGTCTCATGGCAGGACTTCTGTAAATAATGACTATTAAAGGGAGTCGATTGTTGAAACTGCTACATACAGAAATATCTTCATGGCACTACAGATCACAGACTGAAAAAAATGACATTTACTGACTACTGTTACCACACAGAGACTTTAAAACTGCAGGCCAACACTGCTCACTGCTGTTATGAATGGCCAAAAAAAATGTGAGGATGTGAAGAGAGATGTGAAATTTTGCAGATTAGTCCTATAACAGAGAGAACCAAAAAGAAAACCAGCAACCTAGAAAACAGGGGAGCAAAGACACTCATTTAAATGACTGGATGCAATCAGGAGCAAGTGTTACAGTATGTTTGCCCATGTCCCCATCACTGCTCTGAGCAGAACTACTCCCATCTTAAGCAGACCCAAGATCCCAAATGTCCCCAGCAGTTCCCAGCAGGTCGTCAGGCAGCAGGGCAGTGGTGTCACCATAACCCAAATGCAAACAGGGGGAGACAGCATGAGATGGGATCAAAAAATGCACATCTCACGCTCAGCACGGGGGATCTGGAGTGTCTGTCTGCAGCCTGTAGCGGCGGGAAGCCGGCACCAGCCGGTGGTGGGATGCCCACCTCCAGCAGCAGCAGCACAGCCGGCTGCAGAACCACAGCCTGCCTTTGAGGGGCCATGGGCAGCGTTGCTTTTCTTCCGACTGAAAATGAGTGATGATGCTTTCACTTTGATGGCGCCTCTTTAGGAAACTCCCCCCACACCCTAGCTCAGCGAGGGTAAAATGTGATTGTAGGCAATGGTTAGTGCAATTCATAAGCCCTTCCACTGCCAAGGGCAAAGAATTATATTTGCAACCACGCCTTAGAAACCCTGAACAAAATATGGCTTACAGTTAAGCCTACATCAGTTCATTTCCCTCAGTGGTGCCATATGCTCCCATGACTGGTGTACATAAATGTGCTTCAAGTTGATCAGCAGTGAGATGCTGCCACTGGAGCTGCAGAGCCCTGACCCTGGCTGTCTTCTCATGCACAGCTCACCCCTGGGCGCAGGGTGTCTCTCCTTGCCTTGAGCTGTACACAAAACTACAATGTCCTTCAGGGCCTCCCCAGCTTGCAGCCCCTGCCCGGGAGACCTTGAACACTGAGAAATAGTTTACACAGAAGTTAATACCTTGGTGAACGTCAGGAACTGAAGCTGGGCTGGAGTGATGCCGGTGAGGGACCTGGTGGAGCAGGGAGGACTGTGAAGGAGAGCAGATGCAGTGGTCGGTCAGGATTGTCCAGGGCATGGCCTGGATCCTGGGGATGGAGGAAGAAAGCACGAGTGGGTGGTGGGTGAGCAGCTCTCCAGCACCTGCAACAGCAAAACCACTTAGGAAACTGTGGCAGTAAGCAACATGGATGTGCAAAGGTAAGAGTGCCCAAGGAAAGCAACTTAGGAATAGGTCTAAACCAGGGAGACCACCAAAATCGAGATTAATATCAAACCTATATGTTTTAGAAAGTGCTGTAAACGTGATAATTCTTCAGTTGCAACAGTAGGGAGGGGACAGCCGAGGCGCTCCGTGGGAAAGCATTCAGCCCTTCCTCCAGCCAAAGGTGCTAAGACCGGGCAGCTGAAAGGGATCTGCACAGCAGAAGGACACCGGGTGTGTCAGCAATGCGAGCGGTGGAGGACAATGCAGAGCTGCAACTCCCTTCCGCCCCTGCCCCCTCTGCCAGACATCCGGATTCCAGGCGCAAAAGGGCAAAGTCATTTTTTTTCCCCTTGAATAGCTTTTTGGGACTCTGGGAGGCTGCCCTTGAGACTGCCAAAGTCTTGCTGCCACCCGCCCGAGCCGCTAGCGCTAGGTTCAATTAATCATCCTCTCGGTGGTAACTGTAGTAGCACTGGAACCAGACATCATAGTAAAATATCTTGAGCCTGTTTCCTTTCTCCCTGCCTGTTATTTCTGTAACAGCTGACGGGGTTTGTTACTGGCAGGTAAGGGAGCCGCGACTCTGCTGTCAGGGGGCGTCTATTTCTAGTCTAATTTTGCATTACAGACTGTTACGTATAGCCTAGCTGCAATTTTTCCTCCTCTTGCTTTTCCTTAACACATTTTTGACTAAAGTTTTGTTTCCACATTTAAAAAAAAAAAAAAAGTGGATTTTTTTTTTCATTTAGTGAAATTGAAACAAACAAAAAAATCCTTGACACTGAGTTTACCATTCAGGAGACTCCCCGGACAAGCAAACACTCAGCACAGCTCTATGGCACATGTGTATGTCTGGGACTTCCACCTTCCTGGAGACTGGACCACTGCATGGTATGCAACATCTTTGCCTTGAAAGCATAAAATACTATTAATCAAAGTCTTGCAGAGAACATCAGGTCGTAACCTGGTAGCAGGGGAATAGAACCAGGCAGTAGTATCAGGCAGATTTGTTTTCTTAAGAAAGCATTGGGACAATAAAAAATATGTATGCCTCTCTATTTGCTGCATTTTTTAATAATCATTCAGCATTGCTTTTATTTTTCATTTCATTTGAATACGTTTTATGAGTTGTTGTTGTGATGTGGATTTTTTTATTGCTGATATTGCATATGTCTTCAGGGTGCAGAATTCCATAAGAAAAAACTCTTTTAAAAGTGGGTTTTGGCTGGCTGAGTTCTGGCAGGTACTTCGAGCCGGTAGACAGGTACTCAGACTGCCATAGTCCAGCGTTTTCCCTGGGCTTTCCCTAAGGTCTACACCCCTGTGATGAGTCCACCTGCTCCTTGGCTGTCCAGTCCTGGCTGGAGGAAGCCGCAGCCCAGCGTCCTCAGGAGGTGAGTGTTTGCCTGCCTGTGCCGCAGCAAAGGGGGCACCTCGCAGAGATCCCAAGGAGCCCGTTCAGTCCCTTGCTGTGAGAAAAGGCAGTTTTCACCCAGTTTTCCAACACGGTACAAATGAGGGCCAAAGAAAGTCATGTTTTGGAGTAACCATGACTTCACAGTTACTAGCAACACAGAGCTCTGTGATAACTAGAGAAGGCATGGAAGGAATGCTGGAGAATAATAATAATAAAAAACCTTTTAAAAAAATCTCCCAAGAGCTGGGAGTAGCTGGCAAGTCCCAATTTCCACTTAAATTATAAAGTGTTGGATGCAGAGGGAGTTAAGAAGCCTGTCTGTTATGTCGGAAGGAAGCATTTTCTTGAGAAATCTATTATTTTTCATTCCTTTTTCTCCTGGGCTGTGGCCTGAATCCAAGTCAGGGACCAGTTCACAGAAGGGAATAGAAGGCAGAGCCAATAATTAAGCACCAGATTAATTCTCCCAGCTCTGTAAGCATGCCCCCAGCTACAGCTGGGTGAAAACCACCAGCACACTGGGAGGACCTTGCAGCATCCAAGCCAGTGAAGATATCAGGGCCGTGATATCAGGGCCATGGCAATCAAATACAATATATCAGGGGCTGTTGGTATTAAACAAGACAGAAATAGCTTGAGCTCAATTGGACAGTGGGGACCAGGGCTGTGGTGAGACGATGGTGGTCGAGGCAGCTGTGTGCCCTCTGAAAGTGCTTCAGTTTGACCGCACCATTTTCACAGGATGCTTGAAGTCCAGTAAGACCAGCAAAGCCAGTAAGAGAGGGGAAAAGCAAGTGCCCCTAGCTCAGAATCAAGACAGTCTCTACAATTGTCCAGTTATGGTTTTATGTTTATAGACCCACATCAGACAAAACACTAAGGTCCCTAATTCTGATTTTAGGCTTCCAATTTATGCCTATTTCCTGAAAATTACAGGTCTAAATGTTCTGTTCATTTTGACTCGTGGTACCCAAAATTGCTCAAAAAAAAAAATCTGTTTTATTTTATTTTCCCTGTGGAAAATTAGCTTTGGATAACAATCCTATTATTCTTTTTTTTTTTTTCTCTTCCTAAAACCTAATTGCCTCTAATGGAGAATTTTGCTCCTCCATCAAGACATTCTCACTCAGAACCAAATATCCCACATTCTGCCACCATGGTCACAAGCAAGGTTGAGCACTGCAACTCCCAACCCCCAGGTCCCCCATTACCCACAGCCATGACGGAAGCCTGGAGAAGAGAGGTCTAAAGTTTGGCAGCTCCCCTAATGCACTTCATTTTGCACTTCCTATCTTCACACATGGCCAATTCCCAAATGGTCAAAGGGGTCACACAAAGGAAACTAAGTACTAAAATAAGTCTTCTGTCTAACATAGCTCTACACCTTGTGAAAATGCATTCCACAGATAGGCTAGTCACAGCAGAGAGGACAATGTCTTGTTAAATGTTTTAAAAACATATCATCTTCCAAGCTGCCCAGTGGGAAGCTGTGTCTATAACTTTAATATTATTCCCTGTATTGGCATCATCTACTGCCGATTTTTGTCTGCAAAACCTTTCAGAAAATCTCGTGCAGCATGAACAACATCTGTAAATTATTTTTAAATATGAGATGTGCCTGAGTTGATCCTAGCTGAGGAGCTCCTCAGCAGTGGCCTAGACAGGCAGAGCCAGGAGGGGCTGCTGGGAGAGGGCAGCAAGTGGGCAGGTAACCCCAAAGTGCAGTTCACCCCCCAGAATTGCAAAGAAAGATGCGGACTTCTCCGCAGGGAGATGGACTTCCACTCCCTTTGATCCGTGTCCGACTGCTGGTGAGTGAAGGAATAAATAATGCACCCAGTGGAAGACACTCGTCTTCTGAGATACCCTGATCAGCCGTGGCCTCATGTGCTCAGTGTCCTTGAGCTTGCTGAGACCAGCGGGGTCCGTCACGCTGCTGGGCATGCCTTGAAATAGAGTAGAAGTGAGCTAAAGGGCAGATCCCGCAGGACCGATCCACCCACCCCTGTAGTCCCTCCCCTGTACTCTGTCATGTTGGCTCTACCTCTGCAACTTTATTTCGACTCAAATTTCCTACCGAAATTCCCTTCCTAAATCCAAAAATCTGTGTTCCCTGGTACACATATGAATACCTCTGTTCACAGGCACGGAAAAGTTCTGCTGCCATGTTCACATCGCAGCATACTGCCTCTCTCTTCAGCCCAGGATCCCATTCAAAAGAGCTTCTTGTTTGTCTCACTCCACAAGCTTCCTCGTTACCTTTCCTCGCAGGCTTTACTTTTTTTCTCTTCCTGCTCTCTGCCTCAGCTAGGACCTTTCTCTCCTGGCAATTTCTGAGTGCAGGATTAGAGAAAAAGACATACACTTTTTCCTCATTTCAACTGCAGCCATGAGAAAAACTGTTAATGTCTCTGCTTGCCATGGGGATATTCAGTGTTGCAACTGACAAGCTTAAATTTATTTTTATTTTTACTTGTAGCTTGATATTCTGCCTAGTCCGTATATTTAGAAGCCAGTTAGCAATCATTGGACAGGAGAATATGCAACCTGTTTGAACAAAAAAGCTTTACAGCTCTGGCATAAATGGGTAACATTTGTAGAGTAAATGACCTGCTGTAGATACTAAAATTAATTTCCCTTTTGTTCTTTTCTCTCTTGGTTTGTCTCTCCACATTTATTTCCTTCTGTATCTTCCTCTCAATTCCCCTTCTCATCTTCTTATTTTTTTTCTAAATTAATTTTTCTGACGCTTAAAAGAAAAATCAGAGACTTGCAAGTATTTTCCTTCGAAAAGGTCACACAGCCCGTCGCATCGGACTGCTCCTTTAAAAAGAGACAACTCGTGTTCATCTGGCGCGGGCAGCAGAAAGTAGCAGATAAGAGCAGGCACAAGTGGAGCCTGGGTCCCTCCCAGGCGGGCTGCACACACCCATCCTTGGCCACAGGCTGCCATCTCTCCCGACTAAGACATCTGCGGCATTTAATGTAGGGGTTTCTGACAAACTGAAGTCCCCCAAAAGATCAAGCTATGGAGCCTAATTTACAGTTTATTTTTATTTTATCCATCTTTCGAGGCAGTCTCTTCTTGTCCCAGACCAGTTCAGTGGTATCATCTGCATCCTGTAAGGTTGTCATCTCAGCTGCGTGGGATCTGTTTTCCATGCTGAGTTTCCATTTAAAACTCCGCTCCTGACCATCTTCAAGGCTTCCATAAAACTCCACAAGAAGCTGGTCAGTGATTTAAGCTCCTACTCACAGAAATCACACTTTTAAATCTATTTAGCATGATGCAATGCCTGTAACTCTCTGAAGATTCAAAGACAGTAACAACACCATTTTCACAACAGTAAGGCATACTGGGTAGATCAAGGAATCTGTTCATCAGTCCCATTCACAAGTAATGGGGTAAATATTAACAGCAGAGGCTTCAGAGACATTTTAATGGTTGAATGCTGGCGAAAGAGTAACTCCTCTCTCTTTCTGGCCTAATGAATATTTAATTCAAAATGGAACTGCTCCTATGGGAAAAGACTTAATAACTTGGTACCTTGAATATTCACCAGAGATACATATATCATGGGTTTTAGTTCCTTCCCTGGACAAGGAAAATGTGGTAAAGCCAGAAGTTCAGGCTGTACCTCTTCTGTCCCAAAAGAGGGCTGCGATCCCTAACAGAGCTTTTTGCAAGGGCTTCATGACCTCTGCAAAACAAGCAAAGCAAAAATCCCCAGGCCGTTCTGTATTCCATTAGTCTTTGGTGGTTGAGATGAGGGGAATTGCAGAAAGAGGATATAAAGTTATATAAAACAATTGTTTTACAAACTCATAATTTTACTGGTTATAGCTACAAACATTTTACCTAAAAATACTGGCAATTCCTGCCAGCTCCCAGCTATGTCTGCCATCAGGCATTAGCAACAGCTGGAGCCCATAAGCATTTCACAGGCCATTTCCAGATGTCCTCTGCCTCGTTGGTTGTCCACGGAGCATGAGAGTGTACCAGCCTACCTGGCCATCACAGACTGCTGCCCTTGTGCCTTTCCCCAAAAGCATTTGAAAGGTGCAAGTCTCATTCTGCACCTGACCAGACCAAAGTCAAAAACCTAAAAAATGCTGACAAAGAGTAATGTTCTCTGCTGCACAAGTGCAGCTGTAGTACCCTCTCCTATATAGCGATGCTGAATTTCATTTGGGGAGGTCCAAAAAAATTGATAAGTGAAAACATAAAATGGACAGAGAATGCTATAAAAGAAACCATTGAACAAAGCAGAGCCATAAGGAATCAATCACTATTATTCTTTCCGTACTTGTGATCACCATTAATAAGCAACAATGAAGTACTGGAGCCATTAAATAAATCAGCAAAATTTGTGAGGTTCAATTTTACTGGCACACTTAATTTCCTTGTAACTTTTCTATACTAATGTCAAAGATGGGGGAAAAAAAAGCTTAGTAATTCTGAATACAGAGCTGAAGTCTCTTCCTTCCAGCTTGCAGAAGAAAAAAATGGGATAGACTGATCTCCGCCCTGCTCGACTGCAAAGTGTTAATGGTTAGGTACCTCTGTGTAAATGCCTGGGTGGGCAAAGCTGTGGCCCCTGCCCTGCCGAACCTACTGAGAGCTCCGCTGCCTACAAATAACAACTCCAGGCTTGGTCTGGAAGAGCACGAGCACGCATGCTTCACCAGCCACTGCGGGCTGGTTCTGTTCACTTGCATTATTCTAGGCTTAAAGAGCTTTAGCTGACCAGTCCAGACCAGTAGAATAGCTTTTAGCTGCCCAATTTGGCGTGACAAATAATCAATAGTGAATTCTGAGCGTGAAAAGTCTGTGATCGGTTTTGGGGTTAAAACTCTCTCCTCTGAGATGCCTCAGAATACTGCTAATTAAAACATTGGTAGAAATCCAGAGTATTTCACGAGTGATCTGGAAGCAGAGAGAAAAAATTAGAGCAAGTGACTAGTGTGCTTATGTGATTTCAAACACGTTTTTAAAAATCATTTAAAAATCTCATGGTAGCGTAAGACCTAAAATCTGCAGCGGGGGACTCGTGGCCTACAGAGAAGGGATAAAAGGGGATAAAATCCCTCTGCATAAACAACAACCAGCAGAAATCCACATTTACAAACTGGCTTGCAGGCAGTTGCACAAGGGAGCTGGGGTTCACATCTCCCAGCACATTTTTGTTCAGCCGAGGCTTTCTCACAGACATAAGCTCCACTGCAACTGGCTTTGAAGTCCTGTGCACACCTGCATAGATTACAGAGAAGGGAAGGCAGGTCCCTCCACACCCAAACTGTAAATTAACAATGCAACATGTCAAGTTAAGATATGCCCTCCAGCACCCTGTTTTAAAGTCAGACCAATGGCTGACAATCTCCTGATATACTTAACCCTTTCCCTGGAATTCACACCCAGTTTCCAGCCTCCCAAAAGAAGAAACAAACTTATGGGAGTGACTGTGTGATTTTTTAATTTTTTTTTAAAGTAATATATCAGTTCAAACCTGGGCCATCTGCTTTACTCCAAGGCAGGAACTGAATCATACCCTGTGTTTTTTCTGCACGTAACAGAAGAAAGTTACCACTGTACTAATTTGATTTTTGCAGAGTGCCTTGTACAGCAATAGTTTTGGCCTGTGAATGTCACAGGTTGAAGCGAGCCAGCCTTTGCCTTTCCATTTCACCAGTTACTCCTGGAAGAACCCCCTGCTATGGGTAGGTCATGGCAATTACTGTGGTTTTTTCTCCAAAACCCTTCAGGAGGTTCTCCTTTTCCACCAGAGAAGAACGTCACCAGTAAATACAGCTTTGAAAAGGACTTTTAACTGAGCCAAGAACAAGTATACTCACCCAAACTGCAAGACTTCCTAGTCTTATTGTAATCCCTTCCCTTACTTCCTCCGCTTTGTCATGGTGGGCCACTAATCACACTCATCATGTCCCACCACTTCATACCAGTTGTAGGTGACAACTAATTCCTGTACCATCTGTAATGCTAGCCTTCTGCTGAGCTAACCTCCTCTTGACCCTATTTCATCTCACGGCTCCTACAGCTGTAGGGAACAAGCGTGTGAGAATAAAGGACCCCGCTGACCTCCTTAGCACGATTTCTGCAGGGGAGAACTCAGTGACCGCTACGACTCCACGCTCTGGCACTGCCTTTATTCGACACGTGCAGCACAAACCCAGGCCTACGCTCAAGTTCAAGGTTGTAAATATCCTCACAGTGTGGCCACAAGCAGACATTCAGGCACAGAGCTGAGGCACTGAGAGGTGTGCTGGGGATGGGTAAGTGGTGCATCTGACCTTGCTTTAGCCAGCAGCACAAGGCCAAGCACTCACCCACTTAGAGGAGGGTGTGGGGCACCATTGCCTTGGCACAGCCACCTCCATGTCTCCCACTTGCTCTTCCAGGGAGCTCATGCAGTTCACTCTGGTCTGTGGTGCTCCCTGCTGGCATCCCAACTCCCTCCACTCCAAAGGTGAGAGGCTGAAGGCATTTTGGTTGGGCTGCCGTTTTATAGTATGGACCTGGTGGTGCAAGCCACCGTTATCCCAGAGTTGGTAACACTGAAGAGTAGAGGTGAGCCAGCAAGCGACCAGACTGTAGTTCATCACCTGATCCAAGCACCAGACATCAGTGATGATTTCTGTGCCCGGGTGCCGGTTCTTACAGTAAGAACCAACATACTCTTGACCAGTGATAAGAAAGATCATCCAAGTATCCAGCTGTACTACTGGAAGAGTGTCCTCATCTGCCTCCCATCAAGGATATATGGTTCAACTGCCAGATGCTACAAGGGTCTTCATTTGAGGTAAGTTCAGATAAAAGCCAGGAGCTGCAGCCTATAAATGGCTACATATCCTTTTCAAATCTTAATTGAACTTTCCACATTTGGATATTCTTTGACTGTTTGTTTTTGGAAAAAGAGAGGAGAGGAGAGGAGAGGAGAGGAGAGGAGAGGAGAGGAGAGGA
>VFFE01008529.1:1321965-1377122 GCA_008921705.1 Burhinus oedicnemus | reverse complement strand
TTTATTTTTTCCACTTTTTTTTTTTTTTTTTTTTTTTTAAATTTGCTTACTTCCATGGAGCTATTCCTGATTTGCACATACAATGACCTTGGTCACCTCTTGGCAAAGTTTTCCTACCACAAACACCACCTTGCCACAGCTGGCAGTAACTGAGGATGCTGAGGGCAATTGCTGCAGTGGCACAAGTGCCTGCTGGAGCAAATTACCACCCTTCAGGTGGTCGTTCCTGATCAGCAGTGAACAAATTAGCAGAGCATCAGGAAAAAGCCATCATTGGGAAAGACAAAGTTTCAGGTTCTAAGCTGGTCCATCCATAAACCTGAAAGAATTCATGTAAAAACAAGAGATCTCTGGAAATCCAGAAAAAGCAGTGTCAGTTGTACTCCGCATGTTACCACTGCAGGCAGGCATGGTACAGGAGGCATTTCACAACCTATTGCAAGGCCCACACTTCTCCCAGTGCTTTGCTGGATGAGCAAGTCCTAAATTAAGGGCGACAGAGTGTGGCTTGCCCACGGGAGAAGCCACCCTTCCCTCCCTGCTTTCCTTCAGGCCAGAGATACCTCCTGGGATTAGATCATCCCTCGGTGTCAGGCCGTGGAGCTTCGTTGCCAGCCATGGGTGGGTGTGTTATTAGTCAGATTTACATCTCTAAAACATCATCTGTGCAAACACCCCAGGGCATGGCTATGAATGCGCACAGAACGCAAATCTCGAAAAGAAGTTCAATAAGTAGAAAAAGCAGCATCCGAGTTGAAGCACCCCTACAAGTAGGTCAAATATACTTGCAGCGAGTTGGCTAATATGATTTCTCACTGGATTTACTGCAGAATGTGTTTTGTTATTGAGTGCTTCTTTCAGTTGTATTCACATTCCTCTGCTGGATGCACTATGTGCTCAGTATTTGTCTCTAAAAAAGTAAAAATTTAAGTTGAAGAGTCCCACACAAGGGGCACATCTCCAGAGGAGACACTCTAAGCACCCACAATAGCCATTAAATCAGAGGGACTTCATAGGCCATGACCATACAGAGTAGTTAGCCAGCTACCTAACTTGGGGCTTGCAGGCTCTCCCTCTGGCTTTGTTCAAAGCACCTCTCTGCGGTGCTAGGATGCTGCTGTCCCCAGAGAGCAGTAAAAACCACAAGGAACTCCAGACAGAGATGGTAAAATATGAAGCCAATCTCAGAGGAATGTAACAGACTTGTAATCTGTTGACAAGGTATAAAAACATACCGTAAACCTGTTTTAAACATTTTCACAGCCAAAAAAATGGATCTTTTTTAAAGGATCCTACTCACACTTTTCATTACCAAAGCAAAATTAATGGCCACGGAGTCAAATGTTTTTGGGAAAACCACGCTCAGGAGCATGGGGCTGGTGGAAAGCGATTTTGAGTCGCATCAATACCATGCTATCGGAAGTGTGGGAATAAAACAGCTGAGCTGAAATGGTGCCCAAAATCTATCCTCCTGACCAACTGGCTTCAGATCAGTTGTCAAGGGAGGAGCTGTGCTTCCCTCCTCCCACAGTGCTGGGGAGAAATAAAGTGCCGGGGCTGCAGCTCTCAAGGGGAGAAGGGGAAATATTGTGGAATCCAGAAAAAAGTCCAGAATAAAGAAATTTTCAGAAGGCTTTTGGGGCACTGGGCTGGAAGTGTCACTTCAGATCTCTGGCCATTGTGCTGCACCCATTTGCACACATACGCTTCTCCTCAACCTCCGCAATGTCTACGGCTCCGGCCCCCACCAGAAACAGGAGTAACCCAGCCGCTCACATGCTGCCCATGTAACCATGCCATCACAGTCTTGTAATCCTAGACCTGGTGCAGCCCAGTTTACCTGATTACATCGCTTTTGTTCACATTAAGTGTTCATTGTGAAACCTTCTCAAGACAGGAAAAACTAGATAACAGGGGAAGAGCTCCTCTGTGGAGATTGCCACAGATGCCGCCTGTGAGGCATGTCCCTTCAGTGATAGACATTTCATGGTTCAATAAGTCAGCATGACATCCAAAATGACCAAACATTTCCCTGAGATGTTCTAAGTATGCCACCATTTTTCACAGCTAAGCTGTGCAAGGAATAATACAAACAAAATTTATTTCAGTTTGCATTCATAAGATGTACACGAAGAATCCAAAGCAGGATATACAACACACACGCCCCACCGCCCCTGGGGAAATCACTAGTAACAAGAGCCAGGTTTTTGAAAACTCTTTTGGAATAAATTTGTTGTGTAAGAAAAAAAAGATTTAAAACGACACACAGGAGTGGTGGGCACACCTGCTAAATTATTCAGATATGGTCAAAATCAGGAACCCCAAAGATAAATGAAGATCATGTTAAAACTCCTCCAGTTGCTGCCAGAAAAATAAACAGACTCAGCCCACTCTTCATGTTTCTTTTTAACAACCCTGATCGTAACCTGGGGCCATCCCTTTAGGTCATTCCTGTCCTAGACATCATCCATTATCCCTCCACAAAGCAGCGCAGTTCCGGCCCTGCCTCCTCTCTTCTTTATTTCATCCATCCAAATATCCTCCCCTTCTTCCTCCCTGGGTTGCGTTGGCAGGTATCGAGGGGAGGGTGGCAACTTGCCTTCCCACCTGCAGGGAGAGAATATTAATCCCGTCCTGCTCCATGGAAATGTGGGAGCTGCCTACCACGCTGCGAGCCAAAGCTAAGTTTATTTTTAAATAGTACTGTCTTGATTTTTGGTATTCTGGGTTTAGGAAAGGCCTCAATCTGATCTTATCTCGCGCTGTTTTCCTTAACAACCTCAAATTATGAAGCTGTGATCCAGAAAGAACATAGCAGTTGGTATCACCGTATAGAATAATATGCGCCAAAATGCTCTCAGACCTACATCCACGCACATCCCTAAGATGAATGAATTAATTAATTAGACCAAATTGAAACTTTCTGGTAGCAAATATTTGTTGTTAATTGAATAAAAATAAACTACTGAAAATATAGTTATAATCTTTGCATTTTGCTAATGTTTTAAAAGCCTACATGTAGTACTAAATACAGAGTTATTTGCCTAGCAATTTTTCTATAAAATATGCTAAGCTATTTTATTCACCTTGTTTCTGTTGGTTTAAAAAAGGTAAGCTATTAGTTTCTGAAAGTCCCTTTATGGACTTACTATATGGGGCATATATTACATTTTTTTTCTCTGTTTTAGGAGTGTAAAACTTCTAGATTTACACAACTAAATTAATGAGAATGTGTAATTTAGGACTCTGATGGTCCACAGATGATTTGCAATTCTAAATTGTAATTAGCCTCACCAGTTCAGTGCAACAACTAATTCATGCATACAGGCTGTGACTTGTAAACTTGCACATAGTAGATAATGGACATTTTATTAAATCACTAAGGATTGATGGAGAGTTTTGATATAATTTGTATTAAATGGCTTTTCTGATAGGAGACAGTATTTTTATGTAAGTAGAGTATTTGCCCTGTATCTATGTACAGTTCTAATACAAAACATAACAAACCAACAAAGCTATGCCAGCAGAAGGGACATTGTTGAAACACATTTCTAATTCCTTGAAGAGTCATGTTTTATTGTTATTTAAGAGGATATATTGGTAGAATTAGAACTGTTTTGAAACCACACCTAGCAACAGTTCAAGGAATTAATTTGTTGAGCAAAAACTTCACTTACAGTAAGTGCACAATTTCTCTACATTTTCAAGAAGAAAAATTTTGAAGTAAAACGTAGTTAAGTTTGCTATTTAGGTAGTTGAAGTTTGCTGCTCTTTATCCTTAGTTACAGCACTGACTTCAGGCAGCCCCAGAAAATGTCAACAGAGAATTGCAGCCAATAATCCACTAAAGCTCCATCCTGTCCTGTGAATGTCCCATTGATTTCAGTGGTGCAGGACTCATCTGAAAAGCTTTGCTGAAAATGGTCATGTGCAGTTCCACCCTAGGATTCTGCTTCTAAGTACACCATCCCCAAAAATTGTTAGTGCCAGCAGCAGTGTACGCTGGCCTAGGGTTTGCCCCAAGTTTCTTTTTCTCAAGCAAGGCTAAGGAAAGCCTTCTGCACAGTTTCATGTGCTTTCCATGCAGAAAGTTTAGCCTATAAAGAGTACCTTCCTCTGTGGGATCCTAATGCTTCAAAAATTATAAGCTGCCGCATACCTCAACCTAACAGAAGAACTGCCATTGACTTTAATAGGAATCAGACTGACACTTCATTAATGCAGCGCAGATGATTTTTAATACCTTTCCAGGAAAGGAGAGAGCTCTATCGGCATATATGGGACATCATTGCCATTTCTGTATGTGAAGAGGCAAGTGGGCCCATTGCAGAGTCCTTTGATGATTTATGATCCAGATGGATTTCAGAAATATCATTTCCTTAACAAGGACTGAGCCACCTCTTTGATTTGTTTTCTCCTGCTAATGACAAGTCTCCCATGAAGTTCATCATTCTCCAGCAATGTTTCTCAAAGTGTGGATTGTGACTCCTTTGAAGACCTGAAAGCATTCAAAAGAGGTCATATAACATCAGCAAAAGCAGAGTTAGTCAGCTCAGTTCTTCCAGGCAAAGAGCTGTGTTTACTAGCTACCAGCATTTGCACCAGTCCAGGAACTACGATCGTCCTCTCATTGCTTTTAATTGGCTGGCATTAGTTAGGTCCCTTCAGCACATGGGCATGATTGTTTATACTTGCAAGCAGTAATTACCAGCAATTCTCATTATCCCATCCTAAAGGGACTGACCTGCTGTCAATTCAGGAGGTTGTATAAAAGATGGATAAACCAGAGGAGGCTGCATTTTCAGAAATCCTTGATGTCTCAAGCACAAAGGAGAATAGACGGCAAAGAGTTCCCTAATTTTTGAAGAGGTAAATAATACGTGGGCTTGAAACTGTGGAACAGAGCGACAAGGAGCCGGTCATATATAGCTGGCCTCCACACTCACCGAAAAACTTACTTTTTTGGAGACAAGTTCACTGTATGAGTTAGGAAGGTGGCAAACTAAAAACAGAGCAAGTGAAAAGGGAGACTCAAAGAACACTCATCAAAATCAAGATGTTGAGAACAAAATTAAGTCATGAAGCCAAAGGACACAAAAAGAAGAAAAATATAATTGCCTAATCATCATCACCAAGAGCTGGATAATAGATGAGAGGGACTGGAGTTACACAACTACGAGCAACGTGACAGTGTTACAGAGCCCGGCATGATAAGTATGTTAAAGCGAGTTGCTAGGAGCTGCGTAGGCACAGGGAAGAGGGGAGATGGCCTTGCATGTCATGTAAGGTACATCATTACACGTGTGCAGCTCACAAATCACGCACAGCTAAAAAGCTTGGCAAAGATCTGCCCATTCGGTTTGTGTATTCAGCCCAGCCACCGCAGGCTCTGTGCAACCAAGCTGCTCTCTTTGCAGACCTGTTAAGGGTGTACCCCCTGCAACTAATCTCTGAGTTGCTGCCACTAAGGAAGAAAATAACTTTGAGAGCTTATGAATTAATATTGTCACTTCTGAAGTTCAAGATGAGTGAGCAGGTGGTCTGTTTTGCAGACTATCGAATCAAATCAATTAGCTAGATGACTAGATCCATAATCAGCTATCTGTGGTGCCATAGTAAGAAACTGCATTATCACCCAGATCTTCAATCTGAATGAAGCATGCTGGATGTCTTCCGTTGCCACTAAAAAAATGCAAAAGCACAAGTAATCATTTCCTAATTTGAAAATTAATTGCATCTGATATAAGGTAAATCTACACTAGAACTTGATTGAAGATAGTTTCATCACAGAACTGTATTTTTGGCACAAGGGATTATATGCCATGAGTTACATGTCAAGATAGTGAAGTCCAAACCAGTAATCTATTCAGCTTGTGATTTAAAAGGACAAATGTCACTAAGTAGAAAATAGCTATGAGCTAAATCAAATGAGATAAAGAATTTAAACAAATATGTGTGAATGATAACTGGAAATTCTTGAGAATCTGTAGTAGATGTTCAATAAGCCACAGTTCCAAAATGCCAAGAGCAACCATCCCTTACCTTAGGAAGGAAATGTGAGGGCAGATAGTACATTAACTCCTGTGAAGGAAAAAGGAAGCTGATAGTAATTATTACCAACCAGAAGACTGGGACCAATAGAGAAATAAAAGCACAATGACCAAAAAAATAATATGTTGTGAAGAAGAAAAATAGTCTCTAATTAATACATTCTACTGCACCTCTATAACATATAATGAGGTGAGAATGGTAAAATTATCCATAGCAGTATGCAAAAGGCAGAAGTGTTAACTAAATCTTTCTATTCTGTGCTGGGAATGATCCCAGTCGGTATATAGTCATATAAGGTAGTGATGAAAGCTGAAGCCTTGAAGCTCAATCAGTCCCACTGTTTGGCAGAACAACAGAATCCAAGTGCCAAACTTTCATTCATATCTCAAAATCTCATTAATCAATTCAGATTCAAAGATTCAAAGATTATGAATCTGTTGTGATCATCTAACCTGCCCTCCTACATAGCACAACCCATAGGACTTGCATGAATCCCATCTTAAACTACAGAAAGTCTACTAGGAAAACACCTACTCGTAAGACTAGAACTATGAAACTCAAGAGTTTCCTTCTTGTCAAAGCTTGTTTTGATTCAACTTCTGGCCATCGAAGCCTCCTCCCTATCTGCTACACTGAGGAATTCATTACAATACTCTCAAAACACCATTCACAGACTACAACCAGGTCCCTCTTTACCTTCTCCCCAGTAAAATATGAACATTATGAGGCATGTTTTGGCATTCCTCAGGACTTTGTTTGCACCCGTGCTAATGTGATAGCATTCTTTTTGTCCTCTGAATACCCGGACTGGACACTGAATGCCAGTAATCATTAAACCTGTGCTAAACACAAAACTAACAAAATCTGCATGAGAAAACTAAACACAGGCACAAGTATGGGCACACATTTGCTCACGTTGTGTCATGGTTAGCTCCATAGCACATCTTGGCAATATGCAAACCAATCCTCTGCCAGACAATGCCTAAGCATGGTTCAAAGGGTAGCACGGGACAAGTTGTTCAAGCAAGCAGTATGGATGAGGCCGCTGTTTTTGGGGGGGTCTAGGTGTATGGAGGCAAGCTGTGCTATCCCACTTGCCCTCACAGGTAGAGAACTGAACCTGGCCCACTTTACTGATTAGTACAGACATAGCCTCTATAAGCTTCTCTAACGAATTTCCTCATATTTTAAACTTCAAGGGTCACAGAAGTTTGTTTTTCGCTGACCCACACCTGCAACTCATGCTCAGACAGTTATTCACCCTGTTTACCATGTCCCTCTGAACATCACTCTTCCCCAGCGTGGATTTGTCCATTCCATCTCTATGACCTAAGATTTTTGTTCGCTCTCCAATGACTTTACATTTGACCATGTTAAAACAAGCAATCCAAGGTCACTTGAATTATAAAACTGACACTACCCCTTTGACATTTGCCAGTTTCTTCAGCATTAATGTCCTCTGCAAACTTCATTTGCACTAGTTCGGGGCTTTCTCCCATGTATTTGGAAAAAGCACTGAACCCTCATAGATAGAAGAATCATTTCTCAAAGAACTTTGCTAAAACAAATCTGTTTAAGGAAGAGGAACTTGCACACTAAATAAGAGATTGTGCAATCTCTACCTGTGGAGACATCCCACGCTCAGCTGGACAAGACCCTGAGCAACTTGATCTGCCTTTGAAGCTGGTACTGCTTTGAGCAAGGGGCTGGACCACACGACCTGCAGAAGTGCCTTCCAACCTACATGATTCTGCAATGATTCTCCATTTCTGTTCCAAGACCTGTCAGCCGGCCAGTTTTCAATCAATGTAACACGTGCCATGTTAATTTTATATTGTTTGGCTTTCTTAATTGCTCTCTCATGTGACATTGGGTCAAATTTGGTCATTTCCATCGTCCTTATCAAACTAACTTGACATTTCATCAAAAAAGGTGGCAAATAAGTTTTACAGTATTGATTTCACATACAGTAATGTCGACTGGCATTAATTATATTTTTCTCCTTTAATTTTTCTTTAATCTAGTCCTAATCAGCTGTTCATTCTTCTGTCTACGATTCATAATAGGCCTTACTGTATCTACCATGAATTATTCTGGATTCCCAGCTCTTCCACAGAGTTTCAGGAGTCACTGAACATCAGCCATGAGTAATTAGAAACTCTTCAGAATGACCCTGCTAAAACTTTTGAATGCAAGTTATCTGGATGGTTTGTTCTTAATGTTTAACTTCTCCTCCAGTTCCTGATGGAACGGAAATTGTTTCATCCCAATCTGCAGACAGGAATGCCGCTCTTGACACCCTTCCAAATAAAACCTCCATCGAACCCCTCCATCTATCTCCTCTGTGCCGCCAGCAGCTTTCGAGGCCAACCCCGGCCATCGCCAGCTGGCAGCCACCATGGCAGCAGGCACAGCAGCGGTGGTCCTCCTGCCCATTCTGCCTGCGGCGGAGGCCTGGGAAGCCATCCTGAAGGCTGTCTGCTGCCACCGCTGCGGGCAGGGCCAGGGTGGAGGCCGGTGTTGAGGTTGCTGGCTGGGGCTGGTGGGCACCCCACCCCGCCGCAGGAATCACTGCCTGCGCCCTTCCCGCCCTCCTCCTTCTCCTCAGGGAACAGCCCTGGCCCGGCTCCCAGACCTCCCCCGGGGTTTTCTGTCCCTGCTCCTCCCTTTCTCCTGCCTCTGCCTCCCCCAGGGCTGCAGCAGCCCGGGCCTGGCCCCGCGGCGCTGGCTCCTCCACCCAGGGCGGCAAAGGCGTTCTAGCTTCCTCTTCTGAAGAGCTTCATGAGGGTAAAACAGCATAACTGGGATACTTCTTGCTCTTCATATAACTAAAAAACCTTGTTAATTAGCTGCATGCACTTCAGAACGGCCACTGCTTGGTGTTAGGATGCGTATCAAAAAGTCCCATTTGTCATGCATAGCCCAAATCTTATCTATTTTGCTGGCCAATGCAATAACAATAAATTCCAGGAGATTCTGACTTTTTTTTTGCCTGCCCACTCTGCCTTTGAGTCAACAAGACATTGGCATTTGTTCACTGTCTCCACACACTTCCACAGACTTTATATTTGTCAGTACCTGTGGCACATCCAGAGCCAAATGCCAACACCCCTCTTTCCACTTACATCATCTGTCAGTATAGGCAGTGGACTAACATTCCCAAAATATCACAAACTGACACACTGACTACTGAAAAAGGACAACTGATATTTCTGGATTTAGCATTGCAGAAAAGAAAAGATAAATCCTTTTTTTCCCTCCCAAAATGCTGGTTAGTTTTGAAAGAAATTTTGGTAACCGACCTCAAAAATTACATTCATCATACCCATTTCAAGCTTGTGAGAAAACTTTTAACTATGTTTCACTACTAGTTGCAAAATCTGCTTTAATTTTTTACTGTCAACCCTATGGGCTTTCCTGTGCAAACTGTTTTGCCTTTTGATCTGCAGCCAACCAGTGTGTTTTGAATCCCACTTATCACATACAAAAAAATAAAGTGATTTTGCCTATCAGCACTCATCAACTGTCACTTCCTGAGAAAGAAAATTTACCCAAACTGATCTTTCCATTCTGATTTTAGTTAGCATTCGGAATACAAGGCCACCCTCCAAAACACAACTCTTAGGCTCACCTGAACTGGTGGAGTTCATAGTACACGTCAAAGAGGAAGCCATGGGGAGTTTTCCCTGTCCCCTGCTCTACATACCACCAAAACTTAGGTGTCTTTAATAGCAAGTTCCTTTCACCTGAGATGTCTTTCACAAACAGTACTTAAAAACGTATGATGAATACAAGGAGGATGTGCACCATTCACAGACCCCGCAGCCATGACTTACTTAATAAATCTTTGCTTTTGGCATGGGGACATTAATCCTTCCCTCCCTAAGAGACAGTGAGACGCCCTACGCTATACACCTTATCTCCCATCTCACGAGGTTTCACTGCCACAGTAGAAATCTTGGGACTGAAAGGTAGCCTTTTCCTTTGTGAAGGATTGTCTTCAGGAGCAGAAATGCTGAAGTTTCATGAAAAATCTCATATTTATGATATTGTGTGAAGCAATATTGATGCATCAACAATAGCTCTGCTTCTGACAAATGTATGTGGGATGATCAAGAGATTACAGGACAGGCCTGGTAATCAGCCAGCTTCAAGTGAGTAAGTGGCCACATACACTTATTATCCAAGGCCCTATCCTGCAAGAACTTCAACAGTCATAATGCAGGCATGGGGATCTGCTTATATCAGCACAGAAAAGCATCAAAGATGGAAAAGGATCTCCAGAGAGAGAAGAGAGACAGACAACCTCACTTCTGACATGAGCATGGGACCTGTGAGAACTTCTGGCAGTTCCCTCCACTGTCAGAGACATCCTGTGTCGCTTAGGTAAATCACTAAAGAACAAAATTTGTAAAGGGTTTAATTCTCAACTGTTGGCATTGCAGGCACCCATTGCCTTTCACAAGCTCTTCATTCACCCCATGAGGATAACAAGATGCTCATGCAGCATCGGTGCAAAGATGCTGAACATGACCTATGAAATGCCAGGAGAGGGTTGAGTACTATGCCAGCCTTCTCTTAAAGCCCTGATGCCTGAGTCCAGGCTGCAGGGAGATGCCTTCCTCCAATGAGGGGCAAGCTAAACCAGGTCAGCGATTGTACGTCGAAAGAGGAGGAGGACGTGGTGGCAGAGATGACGCCCAGTAGCCCAGGGGCAAGGGAACTCACCCGGGAGGTGGAAGATTCAGGTTTGGATGCCTTCTCTTCTGCCTAACTTGGAGCAGGGATTTAAGCTCAAGTCTTCCATCTCCTAAACAAGTGCTCAGAATGCAAGCCATCTGCCCCTGGGCTTCTCAGTGTCAACTGCACAGCTTTGCATAGTATTTTTAAATACTCCGTTGGTCAGAGAGAAAAAAACATGCTCTCATGGCCTGGTGTTAGAGTAGTGAATACTCCAGCCCTCATCCAGTGAACATTTAAGTATACAAACTGGAAGAGCTGAGATCCACTGCAGGGTCTATTGAGTTGGGCACCTTTTACAGAAGAACCAGGTTTAGACCCAGCAAAAGAAAGATCAGGACCTGAATTTCTACTGTCTCCACACAATAATCACTAGATTTGGGGGCACGTAGAAGCAGGGAGTCCTGCTTCTCATGCTTCAGGACAGGTGCAATATAGAAGGTGTGTTCTCTCAGATTGCACATTTCAGGCAAGGTAGACAGACTTGGAGATGTGAATGCCCTCAGGAAGCAGTTATTAGCAGCTTAGAGGCATTGAGGAGGGGAGGAAGGATTGTGTGCATGCCCATAGCAAAAATGTAGGTGCATTATGTCCTTGACTTTTGTCATCATTAACACCAAGGGACATCAAGTGCCTGCCAGGCTAAGCAGACCTTGCGCAGGGGGTTCTGTTGATCTCAGTAACACGCAACCATCAGGTTAGACAGATACCAACCTAAATGTTAATCTAGCCCTTAATCTCCAGAGTGCATCTCTGCTGTGGTGCAGCAGCATCTCAAAGACAAGGCTCCAGGCCAGACTCGCCTCCTATCCATCTCACTCACTTGCAGAAGGACCTTCAGGGCAGGTTCTGGGGCAGCCCAGCTGGTACTGACAGGGATGAACTCTATGTGCACCCAACACATTGCACTGCACTCAAGGGCACGCTTACTCCTGTGCAGTGCAAACAGGCCCCGGGACTGTGTGAAGCCTCTGCCTTGCCCATTTGCCCTTGCAGACATATCCTATGACCTTCATCAGGTGGACAAGAATGCCTGGAGTGAGACAGAAATGTCTCTTGCTGCAGGTGCAGATGGGATTTGTGGGCTACCTGAGCTCAGGCCAGCTCCAAGCATGAGTGTGAGTACGAACATGAGATGCTTTGCTGCTGGAGGATGCTTGCTCCAGACTGCGTGGGAGCCCCTCTGCTACCAGTCCGCTTGCAATAGCTGTGATCATTCCCCTACCAGCAGCACTGTGGGATGAACGCAGTAATGCATGCTCCCTCACACAGCAGGGGCCACTGTGGCCACCAAAGTCAGGGGTATTTCAGAAGAGGTGCGAAAGCTGGTCTGACAAAGTAAAAGTGGAAAGGTAGAAGCTCTTTCCTAGAAACACTCCTGAGGAGCACAGCAAAGAGAATAGGGAGGAAGAAATGAACGATCACGTCATTGTCAAATCCCAGCACACCAGAGTCATGAGTCAGGCCCCAAAGAATCACAAGATTTCAAAGCAAAATGACATTTTTGTTCTTTCTATTTGCCATCTGATCTTTGAGTCCCTAGGGTTCGTATGCAAACTTTTCCTCCATTAGAAGAATAGAGATGAGATTTTGCCCTAATCACATATCTCCAGAATATGGTGTTTACACCAAACAGAACAAAGCTCCCAATGAAACCCTCAGAGCTGACAAGTCTCCTATTAATCAAAGAGTTAGAGAGAGAAGGAAGATTGGAACAAACAAGCAGCAGAAAGCTGGATGTGTAAGAGGAAAAGGCTGCAAACATCCCTTTAAGCCTTTCCTTAAGCCAGTAAGGGACTGGAAGACAGGAGATAAATTAGGGAGCGTGGTAACAGTCATACTTCTTGGGAGAAAATGAAATTCTCCTTAGTTTGCCTTCTACCCCAAAGTGACTGCAGCAAGTATTGAGTTCAGCTAAGAAACTTAAATGCTGAATTTTAGCTAAGAAACTTAAAACTCAGATGTATAGCATGGATAATTAGTGACATGGCTAATTGGTGACTTTCACAATCTGTTCTCCTACTGTGAAACATAAGATGTTTCATGTTTGTGTAGACTGCAAGTCTGAAAGGAATGGAAAAAGAAACTTTTGAATATTTGCAAACATTGCATTACTTGTTTTAACAATCAGGGTCCTATTAAGAGAAATGTATTTGAATGAATTCACTGAATTTTTTGTTAATGCCTGATGCACACAGATGAGGATGTTGTGGGAAAATGCACTTGGCCATTCATCTTGTCTTCCCAGCAACATCTGCTGCATCCGTGCTGTTTTCCTGTCCCTGCACGTTAAAGCTCTCCGCTCCAGTCTGGGAGAAGGCCCTGCAGATCACATAGCTGAAGTACAGATCCGAGAATTTTTATGAATGTGAGCAATCCAGATGTAATTGACAACTTCCAGGAAGCAAAATAAAGAGGGGTTTGTGTCCATGTTTACAGTGTAGCAAACAGGTGAATTTAATACCGAGCGTTAAATATATTCAGGTAATAAATCACACTGCAGTAAATCAAAGTCTTATTGTGCTGTGAACAGCCTTTTTTCTACCTCTTTCTTCTTTGACATGGAGTCTTTGTTCCCATTATGAAACTTTGTATTTCTCAATGACTTGCTTTATCAATTTGCCAAGCAAGTTTCACAGCAATAGAAAAGCATCAGAATTTTAATCCAGTTAAAAAATTCTAATAATAAAGCCATAGCTATTTAATAATTAATTACTGAACTGTCAGCTCAAGTCCCTGTCATTTCAACCAAGATTCTTCATTCAGATCCAAACCTTTCTTCCTTCTTGTATGGTATCCAATACCGACACACTACCACAGTCCCAAGGAAATATAAAAGTCTCCGTTGTATCTACAGGTAAAATCTTTGTGACTTCCTAAATTAGAGGACTGTGGAGGGGAATGTTTTGGTTCCCTTAAACATATTGAAATAGCCATCCTCTCAGAGAGGCAGAAATTTCACTTTAACATATTGCTGCAAGTCTTCTCCAGCATGACTGCTGGGAGGTCTTCCCCCCCAGAGATTGGAGAGAGAGAGAGAGAGAGAGAGAGAGAGCGCGAACAAAGAGGGGTTTATGAATAAAGCACACAAAACCTGTATGCACTTTATGCACTGCAGTAAAGCGGAGGGCACGCTGCTGGCAGCATGGCTTAGCGTGCCCACCTGCGTTTGCAGGGAAATGCAGGTGCCTGCCTGGAGAGCCGGTGAGGAGCCGTGCAGCGGGACAGTGAGCCTGAGGCGCTGATGGCCCCCAGCCTCCCTCACGACAGGGATCACTACCACCTTCATGTCCGTGTCGCCCTACGAGCAGCATCCTCGGCTCTGCTCAGCTCGGGGGAAGGCAGAGCTCACGCACACCTGCCTGCAGAGGAGCGTCCGGCTGATGCCAAGAGCCACTCGCCCCAAACATCTGCCAATGCGACTAGTGCCCCTTCTCCTCCTCCACAGCTGTTTTTCCCATGAGGGACTTCAACATCTGAAATCGTTATGCATCTGAAGTGCAAGTTTCTTCCAGCACTCTCACCTGAGAGACAGTCCCTGCTGGGAGGTGACACACCGAAGGTGCCATCAGTCAGGCCAGCAAAGCAAGTATCTAAAAGTTCATCTATATTCATACCAGCTCAAGTTCATTTCCCAACACCCACGTCTCCCCTCTGCCTGTGAGAAGTCTTTCAGCTGTAGGGAACCTCTCTGGCTTGCATTTGCCTCAGCTCTTTCCCAGCTAGTGCCCTTCCTGAGTGAACACAAACATGACTCAGCTTTTCCTTTGAAACAGAAGAAATTTGGTTCTCTTCACAGTTCCACTTTGGTGTGCTATGACAGAACACAGATCTGTCTTTCACTTTGTTTAGAAGATGTGACGCCAGTAGCAGTTGTGGATTTCATTATATTTCAGCTGCAAGAGAATCTCAGTTATGTTTTTTATGTCTCTTCTGACCTCAAAATGTCAGCTTTAAACAGGCAGAACATTCTTTAATATCACTGATTGTGGCTAGGTCTGACTCAGGTCCTCATAAAAGAAGTCAATGCTTTCTGTCCAAAATGTTCATTTTGGGAACATAAAAAATGTCATATGTGTGTGTGTATATATGTATATTGAATAAATGTCACTGTATAACTGCATAATGAATTGTATAATTAATATTTTAATTTCATAATGAAACTGCCTAATTAATGTCTTGGCACATAAATATATGTCAATATTCAAAATGTCTTTCATATGTGCACACCAACACCAAAACTTCTCAGTAATCCTTAGTCAGCACAACCACGACAACCTCAAAAGAAAGCAAATATGCTTATAAAGGCTGAACCCTCCTGTCAAACACCTGTGAGAAGAAAATAAACTTGTGATAGTCTTCCTTTTGTTAAATATTTAATAATGTTCATTACAAGTCATACATATTTCCTATAAATCATAGAATCATAGAATGGTTTAGGTTGGAAGGGACCTTAAAGATCATCTAGTTCCAAACCCCCTGCCATGGGCAAGGACACCTCCCACTAGACCTGGTTGCTCAAAGCCCCATCCAACCTCGCCTTTAATACTTCCAGGGATGGGGCATCCACAGCTTCCCTGGGCAACCTATCCCAATGTCTCACTACCCTCATAGTGAAAAATTTCTTCCTGAGATCTAATCTAAATCTACCCTCTTCCAGTTTGAAGCCATTACCCCTCATCCTATCACTACATGCCCTTGTAAAGTCCCTCTCCAGCTTTCTTGTAGGCCCCTTTCAGATACTGGAAAGCTGCTGTAAGGTCTCCCTGGAGCCTTCTCTTGTCCAGACTGAACAACCCCAACTCTCTCAGCCTGTCCTCATAGCAGAGGTGCTCCAGCCCTCTGATCATCTTTGTGGCCCTCCTCTGGACCTGCTCCAACAGGTCCACATCCTTCTTATGCTGGGGGCTCCAGAGCTGGACACAGTATTCCAGGTGGGGTCTCACGAGAGCAGAGCAGACGGGCAGAATCACCTCCCTTGACCTGCTGGCCATGCTTCTTTTAATGCAGCCCAGGATGTGATTGGCCTTATGGGCTGCAAGTGCACATTGCCGACTCACGTTGAGCTTCTCATCCACCAGCACCCCCAAGTCCCTCTCCTCAGGGCTGTTCTTGATCCATTCTCCGCCCAGCCTGTATTTGTGCTTGGGATTGCGCCGACCCACATGCAGGACCTTGCACTTGGCCTTGTTGAACTTCATGAGGTTGGCATGGGCCCACCTCTCAAGCCTGTCCTGGTCCCTCTGGATGGCATCCCTTCCCTCCAACATATCGACACACAGCTTGGTGTCATTGGCAAACTTGCTGAGGGCGCGCTCAATCCCAACATCCACGTCACAAACAAAGATGTTAAAGAGTACCGGTAGGAACAACACTCGTCACTGCTCACCGTTGACCACAACTCTTTGAGTGTAACCATCCAGCCAGTTCCATATCCACCAAGTGGTCCATCGGTCAAATCCATGTCTCTCCAATTTAGAGACCACAATGTCATGCGGGACAGTGTCAAATGCCTCTGCCAGAGTCCAGGTAGATGACATCTGTTGCTCTCCCCTTATACACCAACGCTGTAACCCTGTCGTACAAGGCCACTAAATTTGACCAGCATGATTTGCCCTTAGTGAAGCCATGTGGGCTGCCACCGATCACCTCCTTATTTTCCATGTGCCTTAGCAGAGTTTCCAAATTATTGCTTAAGGATTCACATCTGTGCAATATCATTGTCACTTTGGCTTAGATAGTTCCTCTGCTTTAGCTCCCTAGAACTATAGTAGAGATGTTTTATTCTCTTAGTTCAAAACCAGCGTGCCTCACTGCTTTAATAAAGTTCCCTCTTCTGGTGGGATTGATTTTTGTATCACAATTTGGTGACAGACCTTAAAAAGCACCTTGGAGCAAGGGAGGAAAGGAGGAGCTGGTATTGCACATAGCAATGGAATAAGCAGCACATTAGGATAATGAAGAGGGACATTTAGCTATTAGAAAAAGAGGGTGGATCTGAATCAGTCCAGCTCCCTGCCACAGCGATGCCTCACCTATGGCGGGCGTGGAGGAGCACAGGTGGCTGCGTGCTCACAGCCTCTCGGCGCAGGGCCGTCCAGCACCTGCACCGGCTTCTGACCTAGCTCACCTTGGGCTTCCTGGTCCTCTCTCAGCCTCTCCAGCCACCCTCCAGAACCAATTTGCGGTCACAGGTACCACTTCACCAGAGAGAGGCTGGACTTGAAATGAAGTTCCAGGGGGTGAAAACAGCTTCTGCTCAAACCGTTGTGCAAAACCCAGTCCCCAGCTTTCACTAGGGACAGGCTAACTTTCATCCGTCACTCCTCTCCTTTCCTCTTCTGCCTCTTTGCTGCTTGGCCCATCCCCACTCCTGTGTCAGTGGCATGTCCTCCGTGTGTCACTTGGCTGAACACCAGCGGAATATAATTTACACGAAACAGATATAAGACATAGGGCCACTTTTCCTCTGTTGGAGAATCGACAGCCTCGGGGGTGAGGTTGTTTTCTTTTCCTTCTTTGTTGTGCTGGGAGTGGTACGGGAGAAAGAGCTGACAAAATGATATTTCAAAGATGTAGTCTCACTTAATAAAAATGGAATAAAAACAATAAAAATAAGCAAAAAGGAAAATTTCTTCTTTCTACATTCTCTGTGATACTTCACTCACAGCATTGGGCAGTTGAGCTGCTGTTGGCATATTTTCCACGCAGGGCTGGGCTGAGAGTGCCTTGTTCTTGTACATCATTGCCACGGCAGGACCAGGCAACGTGTCTGCCTTCATCCTGAAGTCAGGGAGCTGAGAAATAGAGCCTCTGCACTTACGGCTGCCACTGCTGGTATGGTAAAAGCTATGTAAATCTGGATTTGAAACCTATTGTTTGGGATCAAAAATACCAGAACCCCATGTGCAAAGCACCGATCTAGTATAAACTCACTCTGACAATTCAGATTGAACAAAAAAATCCCTGTTGGGTTCACTGGTACCTGCAGGCTTTATGCCTGACCCATTACCATGCCTGCCTGACCCCTTCTAGATTTTCCCCATCCAGGCCAGCATAGAGAGGCAACAGAAATGTGCTTTGGATGATTACACAGAAATGCGATCATGTGCCACACCTAATCTGAACCAAACGTGTACTTCTGGGAGATCCAGTCATACACGGATCCAGCGCTAATAGTCATGGATTTACAGCCTGAGAAGTTTCCAGAGCAAAAGCTACGGGGCCAGGAAACAGTCAGGGATTCATGGAAATTGAAGGCAAAAGAAACCATTATTGCAAATTGCTTCTTTGCATAACAAAGCCTGTAAAATCTTGTTCTTTGAGAGCTATCAATTAAGCAATTTTTAATTCACTTAATGCAGTGGGATTGTACTGCTTTCCTGTCAGGCACTTTTTCAATCAATGTCACCAGGACAAATGCTTTTTAGAAGTCCAAAGGGTAGCAGAAGGAGTATTGTTAGTCCAATTTCTAATTTGGAAGTAAGGGGAGAAATTGCTATCAAATTGAAATCTAGCTACTATGAAACTACATGGCCGAGCATTAATTATGCAACTATCCTTTCTGTTCACTGTTTGCATGCCACAATAGCCAGTCTATGATTTTACCTGAGATCGAAGCAGTTTCCCTGTTCAATTTGCCACAATTTTTAAGCACTAGCACCGGCAGATCATTGCAGAGCTCTGCAAGACGTCTCTGTGTGCTGAGCTTTAACACTGGCGGTAGGGAGAGGCGCTTTGCCAACTTCGGTACTGCTCTGGGGAGCAATCTGAAAAATGTTTAACTTCAACAGTTACAGCTTCGTGTCCTTGTCCGTGGGTAGGAGCTTGTTTCTGCCCACAG
Organism: Burhinus oedicnemus; assembly: GCA_008921705.1. Classification (NCBI taxonomy): domain Eukaryota; kingdom Metazoa; phylum Chordata; class Aves; order Charadriiformes; family Burhinidae; genus Burhinus; species Burhinus oedicnemus. The sequence continues at coordinate 1,358,488 of VFFE01008529.1, read as the reverse complement.
CAGGCAGAGCCGGCGCAGCGGGGTGTGAGCGCCGCAGCCACCCAAGGGCGTTGCACATCCCTCCCCTCCTTCCGCAACAGCCCCGCCGGCCCCCGGGGCGAGATATCTCCTCCTTGACCTTCTCCACAGGCAGTGGGCAAAAGGTGGCATACTTAGCCCTGGGGTATTGGGCTGTTGGTCTCCAGTGCCCACAGCAAGGCAGGACCCACAGAAAATACATGTTTTTGTGCAGCCTGATCTGCTGATCCTCTCTAGGCTGCTGGAAATACTCTTGTCTAAGTGCAACACCCTGGCTGTAGGCTTTGGGGAGACTGCTTGCAGTAATTACAGGCTGTCATAACAAGAGTTTATTACAATAGTCGTGTTCATGTAATAGACAGAAATGTTTGTTCCCTTATGAAATACACAGATGCTGGAAGATTCATGTGGGCAATGCAAACAATAACGCCATCCCAGATTACGAACCACACTTGATCTGCATACACTGTACTGAAGAAACAACAACATCAGTTTATAAAGTTATCTCCCTAAAGCCAAGATTTCAGTAAATTATTTCTCTTCAAGGAAGCGATATACCATCTCTCAGTGTGCTGCTCTTTATTGACAATCACAAGTTATTTGCTGCCGTTTAAAAAAAAAACATGAAGGGGCTGAGGGGATTTGTCTGTTTGGGGGAAGGATTTCTGTTGGCTTTTTAAGCACGAACAGGGCCCTCCAGGAACCAGACACAGCATCAGTATGTTCAGGTAACACTAGCACAAGCAGGTTTTAATTGCTGCACTCTATTATGTTGGCTGCCGTGGCAGGCACCCTCCGAACACAGCGGTGGAGACCTTGTCTGATGCAGAACAGGCAGCCCGATCCCTGCACTGCAGCTTGCTCACAGCGATTCCAGGAGTTGAAGGTCCTTAACACTAAAACAGTATTTCCCTACCCTTTCTGATCAAAGAACCAGCTAATTTCAGGGTGAAAAGAAGTCCTTGAATCATCTTCAACAGTACAGCCACAAGACATACATACAACTACCAAAAATGAAGTTAAATCTCTCAGTGTTCATGTGAAGCACTTTCTTTTGCATAGCTTGTTTCCCCAGGCTTGCCCGCCTGGCAGCGTGCAAGTATGGTTTATATGTGGTTTATTTCTTTGTGATTGCTTCAGGGAGGCTTTCTGAGGAGGTGCAGCTCCTCTGCCACTTGTTGACAGTGTTTTAAAGGACGGGGCCTGAAGGTGGCTGCGGCAGGCAGAGGGCTTGTGCAGCTTCTCAGGCTATTTATTTGTGTTAGTGTCACCCGAGAGATCCTCTGTGTCTGCCACCCAAACTGCCAGTGGCACCTCGGCAGCAGTGATCTGCACCTAGCCTTGAGAAAGATTCTGTGGCACGGGTGGAAGTTTAATCTGTGTAAAACACATATTTTTCTGTTGAAAGTTACATTTGTGCGACCCGGTTTGTAGCTCCACCCTCCTGCTTTCAGTAGAGCAAAATTTGCAAAGATACTTATTTGCATTCGGCATAATGGTTCATCTGTTTGTACAATCCACAGTAACATCTCTTACTTTAAGTCGCCTCTACACACCGAGATGTTGGCAGGATGCACAAGGATGACGAGCATAGCAGTGACACAACTGTTCCCTTAGATCTGCTGTTGACTTTACTTAAAGTATTTTTACTTAAGGTATTTTCCTCCTGAAAAGCAGCCAGGTACACACCAGTCAGGCACTAGTGGGGAGACCAACCAGTATTGCTTATCGTTTAGAAAGCACCACAAAAATACTTGTCACTTTACAGAATATAAATCCGGAAGCATTGAACAAACATGCAGGATAGTCCCTGCTCTAAGGAACTCAATTTAAAAACACAAGGTGACACAGCTAACAATAAAAAAAGACAAAATACAATAAACATGCTATTGAAAATGATGTTAAAATGTTCTCTACTGAATAAAGTTAATTGCTTAAGTATTGCTTTGGCTTACTGCATCCTTTCAGAGCTCTCAGTGCGCTTGGTGCTTAACTTCCTACTTAAATTTAATTACTTTTTGAAAGCACAGAAGCCCCTAGTATCCACAATACCCTATGCCAATGAATTCTATTTTAACAACACGTTGCGTGAAGTATCAACTCCTTTTATTTGTTTGAACTTCCCACCCGGTGATTTCATTTCATGGCCCCTAATTCTTGTACCACAAGAAACGATATGCAGTTCATCCCCCACGCAGCTTCTCCCTTCCGCTCCCTTTATCGATTGCTAGTTTATCCTCCCTCAGTTATCTCTCCTTGGGCTCAGGGATCTTGGTCTATTTAAGTTTTCCTGATAGGGAAGCAATTCCATATCTTCAGTTATATTTGTTGACCTTCTCTACACCTTGTATAATGTTACTGTACCCTTTTTGAGAACCGCACACAGTATTCAGAGTGGGGTTGTATCATGGATTTATACAGTGAGGTAGTTTTATTGCTATGAGCAATTCAGTGTCTTCAGCTGCTAATTCAATTACATGTTGGAAAGATGCAAAATGATGACAAAAAAGTAAATGTAAATCTGTTTGTAACTTCACTGACCTCCTACTGATTCTGGGACTTGATATTCAAGCTTAAGTTTCTCAAGCCTAATTACTGATTTGGGGAATCTAATTGCCTTACCGGGGCATATAATTCTAAGTATTTTTGAGGCTGTGAGCAGAGACTTAGGTGCCTACATTCTGTTTAATACTCATCTCTGGTTGAAAAAAAAAGGTAATATTTTTGTTTTCTTCTCCAGATTGCTATGAGAGAATGGAATGAAAACTCCTCATCTTGTAAGTTAAAATGCTACAAATCACGAACCTCCTCCCCACCTCTTTTTTCCTACTGGTATGTCTATGTTTTCTTCTAGAATCTGAAGACACAACCTGTTGCTGTTATTGGCCAGAAATAGAATCTTAAAGAACTGTATTAAGCAAATATATATATATATATCTATATATAATTTTAATGGTCACACAGTAAGGAAAGCTTTTCACTTTATGGAACTGGTTATAACATATATAGCCTATATACAAGGGTATACTGCATAGCTACAGCACTTTTCATCACAGAGCATTCACGTATTTTCAGCCAGACCTAAATCAGCACAGGTTCTGTGAAGCTAATGGAGACGTGCCAGTTGAAATTAGTTGAAACAGGATGAAGCAACTTTCTGACCACGGCAGAATCGTAACTCTCCCGTCCCTTTCCAAAGGACTTCCAAGGGCTCGAACAGCATGAATTACTGTGCTACAGGAGGTCCAGGCAATCCTTACGCTGCATTTGCAAAGCTTTTTGGTCACAGCCATACTGCTGACAAAGGCATTATTTACACTGACTGGTCTGATAAGAGAATGTAAACACCTTAAAAGTGCCATTCCTCTTGCACAATTAGCTGCTGGCTGCTGCATCAGCGCTCTGGGGACAGCGCTGCCTGCCAGCCATGGCCGGTGTTGTTCAGCCCGCACCTACCTGTGCTGCCATCGCACCATCTCTCTTCTTCAGGGCTCCACAGCAGCCTCCGAGAGCCTAGCAGAGCCTTTTGCCAAGTCAGCACAAAATTGTCGTGCTCCTTTTCTAATCCCAGTATTTCATAAACTAACACATCGGAAGATTAGCCAGCTGTGATAATGCTCTTTTTCGCCAGGGCAGGAATAACTGGTGAGAATCCTTACCTTGCATGCATTTTCCTTCAGGTCAAGTGCACTGTTCCTGAATTACCAAACCAACCACCCGAGATTAAAAATATGAAGAACCCCAGTAACAACTATTGACTGTTTTAAAATATTTTTTGCTTAATTTTGTAGGTCCTTGCAAAAGCCCAATGACTCCAGATAGTAAACCACTGTACTGTCTGGGTAGGGACAGACATCCTGCGTTTGCAAAACACACAGTGCCACCTGAAATCGTTCATTCATACTGGGTAAAAATCAATGGATTTGAGCCACGGATAAACGTTTATCTTTGATTATCTTGTAAGAGGTAACAGCAGAGCTGATGATATGATCCAACAAGTGTTTGCAATCATATTATTGTATTTCATAAGCTGCCACTCCACACCTGTCAGCACATCCCTCAACCGTAGCTACTGTGCAGGCTGCAAGGCCATAACGTGCAGTCTGGGTGCTGCTAACTGGTTGAGATGCCCACTAAAAACAGATGCCCCTAAAGCGTTTGGTGAGTGCTCGCTGCAGCTGTGTCATGGGAGGGTGCAGAGAGGACAGAGCCTGGCTCCCCTTGGAGGTGCACAGGGGCAGGACAAGAGACACATGCTGGAATGTGGGAAATTGCAATTAGATATAAGGAAAATATTTCCACACTGAGGGGGACCAAGCACTAGCACAGGTTGCCCAGAGAGGCTGTGGTGTCTCCATCCTTGGAGATATTTAGACATGGCCTGAGCAACCTGCTCCAGCTGACCTGCTCTGAGCAGGGCAGGGGGTGGACTAGATGATCTCAATTATTCTGTGATGCTGTGAGTTTACGGCCGCTTACTGTATTTCAGTTGTGGGAGCACTCCTTAACAGGTTATGAGGACTTTCACATCGCTGTAACTGTCAAGGGGAAGTAGCAATAAAGAATTAAAGAAAATTCAGGAACAAGAAAATAACAACTATCTACAGAAAAAGAAACCAGAAATGTTGAGGTTGGAGAGGTGCTCCCCGACCAAATTATCAGCTGGCGGCACAGCTCCTCAGGAAATGGAAATCATTTAGACCAGGGGAATTTCCAGCACTCCAGACTCTGTTTTCAAGCAGAAAAATACAGATGATATATTTTACAGGAAAAATCCAAAATATTTCAATTAGTAAAAAAGGTTAACACTGTTAAAAGATCATCATGTAAAACACACATGCACATACATGCATGCACATAAATAAAAAGAAATAAAATTGAAATGGAACAAGAATACCAACACTGAAAATTCAGGAAAAGTGATGCAGGAGAATCAAAATAAAACAAGAAGAGACTATGCAAATGGGATCTCACATTTGAATTTTTAATTTCTTTGAAATTTTCCCATTCAAAAAGCCAGTTGTTTTCAACATTCCGCTTCATGAAATACATTTTGCACCCAGTGGAGCAGCATTTTCCAAAGGAAAATTTCCATTTCAAAACTTTGTATCAGTTCTCTTCAGCTATTCTTCCAAAAGCCAGTATCTTTGAGGAATCTAGGCTTTCTTCACTGATACAACTTCATTTTTAGTGAGCCAGGATTTTCCTTTCCTTACAATAAAGCAGTGAATTCTTCATGTTTGTTACACATTCCTGTAGTGTTTTACAAAAAAGCATCTACAAATTCTAACTGCCCTGTTTCTTTCCAGACCACCCTAACAAACAACTTCTGCTTTATTTTGAGAATTAGCCTTTCTTGCTGGCTTTTACTTTCCTGTGCAGCCCTAACATGATTTACTGTAATTCAAATTTAACTATTACTTTGCTGCACTGTACACCTGACGCTATGGCACAAATAATACCTATTTCTGTCTCTCTCCACGTACTTCATGTCCCTCATCACTTAGGATATTTGAGTACCCCAAATATTGACAAACAGAACGAACATAAATAATGTACTTTCTTGCTTCAAAGTACGGAGGAGAGGTAAAAAGATTAGCTTCCCAGCAATCCTAGCAATCACTCCTCACTGCATGATAAGCTGTGACACTGTGCACCATGTTCCTGGGTGTAAGCGTGTAACATTTATGGAGGCGAGTTATGGCCAAGAAAGGAGGCTTGTATTTCTAGTGGTTTCATGCACTAAAGGTCATGTTAGAAGAACTGAAGAACTCTGTATGACAAAGTTATAAAGAACCCTGATGTTTCAAACTGATGGCAGTGAAAAATGAGACTGTTTGGGGCTACCGCACAGTTCGTGTGTGAGACAGCTGCTGCTCCACAGTCGGTCAGGAAAAGGTTAAGATTTTCTGGAAGTGGTGTCTCCACAGATGGCAAATTCCTCTTTCTGTTCAAATGAGACTGTCAAAAACAAAACAACCTCTTTCCCAGAGAAAGAAAATAATTTTCCACGAATTCAACCCTTCCTTCTTCCACCATTTCCTCAGCTGTTGGTTCACTGCCAGCTCGCTGCACCCTCAGCCCTCAGCTCCCTGCGCTTCTCCGAAAAGATCGTGTGCTGCTTGCGGTTGTTTCCCGGCCCCCGGTTACCCTGCTCTTGCTGTGAGCATTACATCCCCCTTTCCCCTGCTCTTATTCCTGCTTTTCCCTCTTGCCTTCCCAGTTCCATCCCCAGTTTGCAACGTCATGCGCTGTTGGAGCAAAAGACACTACCTTTGCCTGTTTTACCTGACTCATTCACACCTCCGAGCTCACAAAGTTAGTTGCCTCAGGGTTTTTTTTCACCTTGACAGCATCAAGCTAAGCCCATTCTCCTGACGATTCAGTTTCAGATTTATGTATTACAGGCTGGTTTTTTAGATCTTCTCTTGTTTTTCTGTGACAATCTTCATTTGCTTCACTAGGATCTTCTTTAACCTCAGCAGACTTCAGGAACTGTTGTTGGTAGGCTTTTTTTTTATTTTTTCCTTCAGCCTTTCTCAAAGGCTTCTCTTACATTCTCCCTATTTATTTTTTTTTCCTATCACGTACGAAGAATTAACCGTACATCACAACTAGTAGGAGCTCAACCATCAGAGTTAAATGTCTTAACTAACGCCTGTATCCTTCTCTGAATGCCTGAACATTTATCTGTGAGAATGTGGCTGCACAAACTGGCCATTTCTATGAGCTTGAAACTTGCTCAGTAGCAGGCCCATTTCTCCAGCAGGTATTCTAATTCTGTTCATATTCTTTGGCTCTGGGGCATCAATAACTTATACATGACTGCACTTCCAGTCAAAGTTTCGTACTTTCACACAGTTATACGAACAGGTTTTTTATATTCTAATGAATTACATAAAAATCTGCCCAAGAATATAAATAGCCTTTATTAGGTGAACAAGCCAGCAGGAAAACAAAATTTTGCTTATCACAACTTGATGTGGAAAAACACGTCCATATGACAAGGCCAAATTTTCTAGGAATTTCGATGAAATTCCTGAATCTTGGACTTTTCTGTAGGTCTTGGCTGCCTGTGCATGCAGATGGGCTTTTAGCTCATATCTACTTAGATGGCAAAACTGGAGCTTCACACTGGTGTGGCAAGGAGGGACTGGTAGTGGCATGGCTGCCATCATTTTAAAGCAAGACAACCTCATATAATTGCTTTGTTTTGAACACACACGCACAAAAACTGCAGCAGAGCTGAGGAAGAAAATCCCTGGCTTCTGAACAGCCAAACTATTTGTGCAGCTGGATGCCTCCAGCTCCTGCAAAGGAGACATAGCAGACAGCCGCCCACGCAGCCTTTCAACCCACCTAATATCAGCGCTGTGCTAACCCATTGGATATGCCACTTGCAAGCATTTACTCTGCCTGTAATTCTGGGAATTAGACGCACAGGGGCTCCTTTCCTAGTCTCTCTCTCTCTCCAACTTAGTACAGTCAAGTAACAGAGTCAAGGCGACTACACAATATGAACTATGCAATGGGTTCGCACACAAACACTTATCATTTGGTTTCGCTCTATGTTGTAGTTGCAGTAATTCAGTAATGATGCGTAACTTGGGAAAGGAGGTTTAGAGAGGCTATGTGTGCTTCTGAGGTGAACTGAACAGGAGGACCTCTCCAAAAAGTTGTGTTTACAGTACCGGGGGGACCAGGGCCAGCTTTGGTCTCAGAGCACATAAGGCACTTGTAACAGAAGCCCCACTTCTGTGAGAAGATCCTGCGCAAGACATCTACATCCAGGAAAAGATAAATACTTTCCATAGGAAACTTATGAAATCCTTTCATGATGAAATACTATCACAGAGTTTCTAAGTATATGGCACATGAAAATTATTACTTCATCTTCTGAGGCAACTGGGGTTGTTTAGTCTGGAGAAAAGGAGGCTGAGGGGAGACGTTATGGCTCTCTACGACTACCTGAAAGGAGATTGTAGAGAGGTGGGGGTCGGTCTCTTCTCCCAAGTAACAGGTGATAGGAGAAGAGGAAAGGGGAGGTTTCAACTGGATATTAGGAAAAAAATTTTCACCGAAAGGGTTATCAAACATTGGAACAGGCTGCCCAGGGAAGTGGTGGAGTCACCATCCCAGGAGGTATTTAAAAGCCGGGCAGACGTGGTGCTGAGGGACATGGTTTAGCGGTGGTTGTGGCAGTGTTAGGTTGATGGTTGGATTCGATGATCTTAAAGGTCTCTTCCAACCTAGGTGATTCTATGATTCTACCTTTTCCTACTGTCTCCCTATTCTTTTAACTCCACTTTCACTCCACTCCTAATTCTAACCCTCCCTAATCAGCACTTCTCCCAAAATGAGTGATCTCTGCCAGTGCCCAAGCACCCAAAGTGCCCTGTGTACCGTGCCTTAGCTGACTGATTCACTGATGACTGTGCCAATTACTCCCGATGAGAGAGGGCTTCATGAGCAAAAGGAATGGTAAGTGACCTCTCGTTTTGCTAACCATAATTCCAATTATACGAACAGGATCCGCCATCGTTTCTCTCATGCCTGTTTTCATGGTAGTAGCCATGAATTTTCACATAGCCTTTGAGTAAGCTGTGCTGGCTGGCTAAGTTCTTTCCTTATAAATACTACCCAGAGCTGTTGATACCCGGGCTTTCCCAGCTCGATCAAGGGTGAAATCTAGCTCACTCAGTCTCCGCTTAAGGAGCAACCTGTTTCTCTAGCGCCCAAATGAAGTCAAGCCAGCCAGTTTTTACATCAGGAAATCCTTACAAAATATGCCTCTAGTAATTCCAAGGAGTTTCTTGGTTGTTAAATCAAACTACACCATGACAAATTGGCACTTTTAAACAAAATGCAGTGTCATAATTCTCTCATTTCTGTAGATAAATGTTAAATGAGAACAAGGTGGCGAAACTCCAGGCAGCTTTCTGGAAAGCAGAAAGGTTAATTAATCCTCAGTGTAGTTTCAATCGTGAACAAATAAAAATGTTTAAAGAGCTCCAGGGTTTAGGCTTCAGCAGAGGCTGCTGTGCATACAGCAAGGCTACAGTGTTCTTCATCAGTGCCTGGTGCTCCCCGCAGATTTTTCTGTGTAACACAATTTAGGATTTGAGTTTTATTCACATAATGGGGCTTAGGCTGAACGGCAGAGCCAAGCTTACCAGGGCATCCTTCTAGCTTCAGCTCCTCGTTTCTTCCCTCTTTCCCATCTCTGCAGCATCTGATCTCTTTTCTTTTCCTCTCAGAGATCACTGCTGTCATTCCCACAGCAGAGACAGGCCAACCTGGCATTTCTTCCCAGTGCAGACCTAAGGGCATGCTCCATGGTAGGAATTTGCCTGTTAAACATTGTGTCCAAAGAGATCTGACATGAAAATTCCTTACTCTTCTGCCATGGTTTCCCATTGTAGGCACCATATTTTCCCAAAAGTCTGAATTGTTCATTTATAGAAAAAATAATGAGGCATTTTGCTCCTTATTATAATTGGATAAACATTTAGCGAGAGATCATCATGTGAAGGAAACCCCTGTATTGATAGTTCTGATCCTACATCAATCAATGAGGCTTTTTCCCATAACTTTGGTGGGAATCAAATCAGCCTCAAAACCACCTGAAAGATGCGTATGGGTAAGTCCGTATTTACTGCTGGCTGTTCAGAAGTGAGGCATATGAAAAATCAGACCTGCAGCTCCGGTACCAGGGAGCTCGACACTGAGTACGTGATTCAGTGACTCGTGCAGCGAGCGTGACAAGCACAATGACTTACAGAACAAGGTGGCACACCCAGTATCAATGTTTAAAGAGCTGAAACCTGATCTGGTACCTTTGCAGAAGGACAGAGAGGTAAAGGACTGTTACTATGTATTAGGAGAGGGATGTAAATTCAGGCTGTGAAACAGTCCTTCTGGAATAAAACTCTGAGGTAGGACACAGCCAAAACTATAGATCTGAGTTTCATATTTCTCTGCTATGGGAAACTAGAACCTCAGACACAACTGCACCTAAATCTAGGGATTACAACTTTGGACCTGGATCTAATCTTTCCATCTTTGTAGGTTTTTCAAAATGATGTTCAGGTTTGGTCTAATATAAATTCAGATCCAGACCCAAAATCTCAATTCAGACTCAACTCTACTGAAGATGAGTTATCCACTTTATGCCATTCAAATCCAAATTTGTCCAAATGCCTAGGAAGTTCAGCCTCAGCTAAACTGATTCTGAAGTTCTACGATGAAGTTCATATTCAGATGCCTGAAACATCTGGAGAAATTATGATACCTAGAGCAAGAGGAAAAACACAATGATGGAAATCAGAAGCAAAATAGTGAGAGGACCAGCTGACTGCCAAGAGAGGAAAGACACACTGAGAGGGGAAAGAAGGAGACACTGTTGTTCACCCTCCTATCAGGTAGGACATAGAAAGCCAGTTCTAGCGTGGAAGCAATGGAGACATGTCAGCATGCAACGTGTCTATTCCAATTAATCTTGCTTTTCAGGTAGACTTGCTGGAATGGGAACGTTCCCATCCTAACCAGTGATGCAGCTCTGGGACTAGAGCTGACTTGCACTTCTCTTGGAAGCGATGGCACCTGATTGCTTCCACCTTGTGAGCAGGTATCTAGTGTCTTAGATAGCTGACACACTGACATGATGGTATAGACATGACATGAGTCTGGGGTAACAGGCCCAAGCAGAAGTAACTTAAATCACTACCAGTGACATCTCTTCAGCTGTTAAAGACCCTCGTATTAAAACCAAACTCTTGGTTTAAACATGGCACTTCTTCTAAACTGAAATGGTAGAACTCTTACTCCAGCCCTGAGAAGGTCATTTCCATAAATGAGCCACATGTGGAATATTACTGTTTCAGCTTTGCTATTCTTGATAAAGAAGGAAACCACAAATCCTTGCTTGCTCTGTACTACAGAAAGACAGAAGGAAAAACAAGTGGCAATGCTAAGTGGCCACTTGCTGTGAATGTAAAAGCTGGTAAGAAACAAACCTGAAACAACCTTCTTTCATCTTAGCAAAACCAAAGGTATAAACCTCCTTAGACACGGTGTCTCTTTGATGAGCAAGATCCACATGGGCTGTTGAACTCAACAGAAACTGTTCTGTGTTAGTGCTCTCTCTCTCTTGTCTCTCGTGTACTCACCATTGAAATTAACTCGAGGCTGCGCAAAACCAAAAAAGTCGTTATTCAAACAAGAGAGCTACACTCAAAGACACGCGCAAAAAGCACCTTGCTACTGTCTTTACAAGGGCTGTGACAGTGCAGAAATTCTGCAAAATTATTGTGCCAAACTCAACATGATTTTGTGGGTTTTGCCCTTTTCTATAATTTTCACGTTTTTGTTATCATGTGCAGGTGTGAAAACTGCACATGCAGCCCTAGGTAAGGAACGGGGTCAGCAAAACCACTACCATGGGCTTCCAGAAGGCAGACTTCAGCCTGTTCAGGACACTTGTTAAGAGAGTCCCTTGGGAGAGAGTTCTGAAGGGCAAAGGGGTCAAGGAAGGCTGGACATTCTTCAAGAAGGAAGTCTTAGAGGCGCAGGAGCAGGCTGTCCCCATGTGTTGTAAGATGAACCGGCGGGGAAGATGACCAGCCTGGCTGAACAGGGAGCCCTTGCTGGGACTCAGGGAAAAAAGGAGAGTTTACCACCTTTGGAAGAAGGGGCCTGCAACTCAAGAAGAGTATAGGGATCTAGTTAGATCATGCAGAAAAAACATCAGAAAGGCAAAAGAACAGCTAGAACTTAATCTGGCCACTGTCCTAAGAGATAACAAAAAAGGTTTGTACAAATACATTAACAACAAAAAGAGAGCCAGGGAGAATCTCCACCCTTTATTGGATGCAGAGGGGAAGATTGTCAACAAGGATGAGGAGAAGGCTGAGGTACGTAATGCCTTCTTTGCCTCAGTCTTTACTAGTAAGACCAGTCATCCTCAGGGTATTCAGCCCCCTGAGCTGGAAGACAGGGATGAAGAAGAGAATAAACCCCCCATAATCCAAGAGGAAGCAGTTAGTGACCTGCTACACCAACTGGACAGCCACAAGTCTATGGGCCCAGATGGGATTCACCCGAGAGTGCTGAGGGAGCTGGTGGAGGAGCTTGCCCAGCCACTCTCCATCATTTATCAGCGGTCTTGGTCAACAGGGGAGGTCCCAGATGACTGGAGGCTTGCCAATGTGACACTCATCTACAAGAAGGGCCGGAAGGAGGATCCAGGCAATTATAGGCCTGTCAGCCTGACCTCAGTGCCAGGAAAGATCACAGAACAGATCATCCTGAGTGCACTCAAGCAGCATGTGAAGGACAACCAGGGGATCAGGCCCAGCCAGCATGGGTTCATGAAAGGCAGGTCCTGTTTGACCAACCTGATCTCCTTTTACAACCAGGTGACCTGCCTGGTGGATGAAGGAAAGGCTGTAGATGTTGTCTACTTGGACTTTAGTAAGGCCTTCAACACAGTCTCCCACAGCATTCTGCTAGAGAAGCTGTCAGCCCATGGCTTAGACAGGTGTACTCTTCGCTGGATTAAAAACTGGCTGGATGGCCGAGCCCAGAGAGTTGTGGTGAATGGCGTTAAAGCCAGCTGGCGGCAGGTCTCAAGCAGTGTTCCTCAGGGCTCAGTTTTGGGGCCAGCCTTATTTAATATCTTTATTGATGATCTGGATGAGGGGATTGAGTGCACCCTCAGTAAGTTTGCAGGTGACACCAAATTAAGCGGCAGTGTTGATCTGCTTGAGGGTAGGAAGGCTCTGCAGAGAGATCTGGACAGACTGGATTGATGGGCTGAAGCCAACTGCATGCAGTTTAACGAGGCCAAGTGCCGGGTCCTGCACTTGGGTCACAACAACCCCAGGCAACACTACAGGCTTGGGGAAGAGTGGCTGGAAAGCTGCCTGGCAGAAAAGGATCTGGGGGTCCTGGTGGACAGCCGGCTGAACATGAGCCAGCAGTGCGCCCAGGTAGCCAAGAAGGCCAACGGCATCTTGGCCTGTATCAAGAATAGTGTGGCCAGCAGGAGTAGGGAAGTGATCGTGCCCCTGTACTCAGCGCTGGTGAGGCCACAGCTTGAGTCCTGTGTTCAGTTTTGGGTGCCACAGTATAGGAGGGACATGGAGGTGCTGGAGCGTGTCCAGAGAAGGGCAACAAAGCTGGTGAGGGGTCTGGAGAACATGTCTTGTGAGGAGCAGCTGAAGGAATTAGGATTGTTTAGTTTGAAGAGAAGGTTGAGGGGAGACCTTATTGCTCTCTACAACTACCTGAAAGGAGGTTGTAGTGAGATGGGAGCTGATCTCTTCTCCCAAGTAACTAGCGATAGGACAAGAGGAAACAGGTTCAAGTTGCACCAGGGGAGGTTTAGGCTGGACATTAGGAAAAAATTTTTCACTGAAAGAGTTATCAAACCTTGGAACAGGCTGCCCAGGGAGGTGGTTGAGTCACCATCCCTAGATGTGTTTAAAAGTCATGTAGATGTGGTGCTTAGAGACATGGTTTAGTGGCAGACCTGGTAGCGTAGGGTCAATGGATGGACTGGATGATCTGAAAGGTCTTTTCCAACCTAAACAATTCTATGATTCTATGATTCTATGAAATTGCAGCCTGGTTCTAAAATTCAGCTAAGACTCGCATGGGGCTGCAGTGAACAGAAAACGGGACTGAATGGGGTCTCTCACAAAACAAAGAGGAAATCCTAGCAGTGTTTAAAAAGTTCATGAAACGGAGAAAGCAGGAGCAGTAGCTACATAAGCAGTTGAGATCAAAGGTGGAGATTTTTTTAAGGTGGACGAGACAAAACCTTGGGGCAAAAAATGGCAGAGTAAAAAAAAAAAGAAAGCAGAGAGCAGAAGAGAGTAGGGGTGGGAGGGGATCAGCCAGAAATCAGCCTCCAGCAGCGGTATATTCCCAGCCTCTTGCCCCACGCACCCCTATTACCAGCCATAGGGTGCCTGTAGCTTGTGCAGTGCAACCATATTCCGTAGACAGCAGCTTGACTGCTGCCTGATCATACTCCTCATTCTGGGATGTGCTTTTAGGACCTTTTGGCTGGCCAGATCTACCTACATGACATGGCTGCAGTGGGCCAAGGAGCTATAATGACAAATCTGTGCTGGGCGTTTGCATCTATGAGCATGGGCACGTATAGACTTTGGTTGGGCATGACAGCAGGCCCAGGCGTGTGATCAAAATACACTAAATTTTTTGAAGCATTTTTTCCCAAAATTGATGGCATACTCCAGGAAATGAAAGCTGGTCTCCAGGGCATTATGCTGGGACCTACAGTGCAGTTTTTCTTCCATGCCCCAGACATGGTGATTTGTGGATCTATGCATGACTGCTCACGTAGTGAACTGCACGGCGACTTGACATTACCCAAATGCTGGGAAGTATCTTCTGAGTCAAAACATTAACCAAAATCTTTGACAGGCCTGGAAGAAGTTAAGCTAAGGTAAAGCTTGCTTTTTTTTCTTTTTCTTTTTGTGAGACATTCAGCACTTGGCTCAGACCCAACATTATGTTAAATGTACTTGGTGCTCACTTGGGTATACAAGAGTTTGAGGACGCTGAGCATCCTGGAGGACTGGGGAAACAAGTCCAAGGACAGACTTTTCTTAGGAAATCATTTCAGGTTACCTTTAAAATTATAGGGCAAATGGCAACAATAAAACAGGTAATAAATTACTATCACAACCAGAGCCCCATATCTCCTCATAAGCAAACATGTGAACGAGACCAAACTACTGGCAGTGCAATAAAACACAAAGGGTGTGTAGTTTGTGTAACACAAAGACATAATTTCTGCTTCATGAATCTACTTATAGAAAGAGGAATGCATTTCTGGGAAGTAAGCAAGTTTGTTTAAACAGAAAATAAACTTCAAAGAAAATCATAAAAACAGGAGGGTAAATGCAGAGCTGACTTTGTTTTGAACTCTGTACAATTGCTCAATAAAAATGTCTGCTATTCAAATTTCATTTTTGGGTTTAAACATTATAGTTTCTTTTGCTGCTCTTGGCAAAATGCTGTCCTTATCCTGGAGGCATTTTCATTGTTACTCTTTTCCTTAGGCTCTGGTCTTGAGGCTCCACAGGGACACCAGAGTTCATTGCCACAGATTACTTTCCAGGACTGGGGGTTGCTTATAGCTTATTGGAGGGAGCAATGTTTTTCAGATATGGACACCAAGGTTTTCCTGCAAAAACAGTACAGGTTAGCTCAAAGCTGGAGAAACTGGATGTGTCACTACTGTAGAAAAAAACATAAAATCCCATTCTGCATTATTTCTTTTCAAACTACAGCATAAATTTCAACTATAAGGAACCTAGTTATGATTTTTAACTTAAAATTGCACATTTTTACAGTAGTGAGGGGTTAGCTGGCAAGACAGCCCCTGCTTTTTCTCTGCCTCTGATCCCAATTCCTCTTTTAAAAGACTGTTTGTGATCCTCTTAGCAAGGCATATCAGATATTAACCAATGAAAAGAAAGACTTAGAAGCAAAAGATGCAGTTTCTACTTACCCACACGCTGTCTTTGAGAAGGAGAAGGTGAGATTCTCTGGAAGGACATATGCTTCAGCAATACATACTTGTAAGTCCTTATTTTTAAACTAATATGATTTTAATTTTTATCAAATGCCGTAGCCATATTTTACCCACAATTTCCTTGTTCTCCTGAGAGCTGAACCAGCTGACATTTATGGCTCTGTTAGCATGCTATATGTGATATAACCGAATTCACATATGCACTCTGCACACAGCGGCAAGGATTGCAAGAGGAAAAAGCAATTTTTAACAGTTAAATTTCCTATGGCTTTTAGTGGACCTATGTCCCTTTGGGGACCTACCTCCTTTCCCTGCCTTTAAAAATCCAAACCAATATTAATATTTAACAGTTTTTATAGCAACCCTTATACCAGGCTTTTAATGTTCTTTAAACAGATTAATGAATCAAACCTTCTAATACCCAAGAGAGACAAGTGGTATTTGCATACAACAGATCCCAAAGACCTCAAGAAGATAAAAATAAAACCCAAAGCCCACTGGAGCCAGAGGAAAGATACGGGCTGACACTAGGGACATCAGGATCATGGTTTCAGCCAGCCACTGCGCTGAAAGCTGGAAAAAAAAAAAGTTAGTTCCCTGTTTACCCACAGGCCTGTCCTTCCCTTGTGAACATCAAACTCACTTGAAGCATGAAATGTTTCTACAGACTATGGCATTGTTTTTGGTCTTGTTAATATTTCTTTTTATAAAGCTTTTTATCATGCTTTTCAAACAGTGTTAGCACCAAAATGACCTGCCACCTTTCATTTTTAAAGAAGTGTGACTGATCAGATTCCTAGGAATAACTATAAAAGCCAGAGGGCATGTGGTAGCCAAAGATCTCTACACTTATAACCAAGTACTTCTATAAAACGTTTCTTCAAGCAGAGAAAATGTGGCAGATAAGGCACTGCTGGATGACAGTTACATTTTCCTCAAAGTAGGAAAAACAATGTTGTAGCTCCCAAAGGCCCTATCTCTGTAGGCTTAAAATAGGGGGGGGGGAAAGAAAGAAAAAAAATGTAAGCACTGTTTTCCATTTCTCAAGAACTTCCAGTAATAAAAAGACAATGGATAAGCCTTTCTTGCACTGTATATAATATTTTTTGCATCCTCATGAATGTTATGTATACAAAGTACGCATGCACACAAATACACAGAGATGTCAAGAAAAAGAATGCCATTAATGCAATCACAGAGTTGAGAAATCAAGCATTTCAAAGGCAGGAAAACACAGTCTTAAAATAAAATGCTCTCCCTGAACTTTACCCTCCTGTATTTATTCTAAGATATGGGATTTGTTATAAAAATGAACAGGAGAAATATTGGGGATTCCAACAGCACAAACAACATAAAACTACTTTTTGTACAACTCAGCATAATACCCTCTACCAAATGCAATGTTTGGCCCTTCCAGGTCTATAGGCTGGAGAACTTCAGCTCAGCTAGTTTTCTGCAACCTTGTCATACTTGAATTGCAAAGGTCTATTAATTAAGCTAACTTTGGTTAAACTGTCTTATTGCTCAGCTATTCTTGTACAAAAAATGTGTGGCTTTATCTGAGGAAAAGTTATTTAATGTATTCAGAATGAAAAACTCAGTAAATCCATTCTCCTTGCTGCAATGAGACAAACTATGAAATCCAGTTGAATTTGGTAAAATTGTGCACAGTTGGGACAAGGATTTAGGTCCTAAACTAAAGATCTCCCTTTAGTACTCAATATTATTACTAATATCCTTTTTAACCCACTGAAACACTAATGCACTCATAATAGGCAACACACACTCTGACTACATCCAATTTTTGTTTTATGTGAAATAAAAATAATCATGATAATTAATTAAATCTCTGCACTGATATCAAACACAATTCATCAAATGCTATAGAAATTCACCATTGAACAAACTGTTACTTCAGGTTAAAATTAAATGAAATGTAATGTTAATTCCTGACTCAAGGGATTAGAAACAAGAATTTCTGCAGCATGGTGGAGGTTATCAACTGGAAACACAGAAGAAAAGTCTGAGGATACCAGGATCACTGGATGCCCACTAGATCCAAATGTAATTATGAATTAAGTAATGTGGTCCTGGGATATCTCAGGCAAAATGTTTCCGTTAGAAATGGAATAATATTCATGGCAAGGTGCAAAGCACTGCTGCACCTTCATCTGAAATAGTTCGTATACAATTCTGATCAGCCATTGTTCAGGAGGGATGAACTCAGGATGCAAAGACAGTGCAGATGACTGGCATGAGCCAAAGAACGGCTAGGCTACCATGTATAAGAATACAATAGCCTCATTTGTTTAACCTCGTGAAATGAAGGTCAAATGGGGATACAGCATAAACACCAGAAAGCTAAAATGACTTATTCAGCTACTGGGAAATGATGAAACTTGATGGAAATTGGAATGATGAAATTTTCACCATAATTTAGATTTTTAACCAGCAAACAAATAGGGTTCTGAAACAGACAATAGGAAAAGTGGAAATAGAAACCTAACTGGTACAGAGAAATTTGATTAACTTGTGAAAGGGATTGTATGATACAATTGTCTGCAACAGGACAGACACAGACTTGATGATCCAAAAGGTCCTTTTATATTGTATCATCCCACCTAATACATATTAATCCTATCGGGATGATATACCCCACAGGTTTTCTGGGGTTCAACCACCCGTAGAAGATCGGGCATCACTAATGTTTCAAGGATTGCAATAGATGACAGGAACTACCACCTCAAAATCACTTTTTAATTTAAATTGAGAGCTCTCAGGCAATGCCTACTCATGTTTACTTTTTTCCTGAAAACACTCTGGGTTGCTACAGCTACAGATGCACAGCCAGTGGTAGTCACTGCCAAAAGCACCTTCAAGTTCGCAGGTTATCCAAGCCCACGCTCTGTGGGGTCTTGGCTTCATCCCTGCCCAGGGTACTCTGCCGAGTGCTGCAAAACTGCTGCACACTGCCATGTGTTGAGCACAAGCACTCAGAGAGCTGGAAACCCTGCACGGAACATGCAGTAAACCCAGAGGACTGCATGAGGGACTAGCAGCGTTCAAGCAGCCAGGATTTGCAAATTCTGGCTCTCAGCAAAAGGACAGTTTGTTAACATGAGGTGTGGATCCTGGAGCGTTCCAAGCCCAACTCTTTGACTTCAGCCGGTTTTCATCAAAGACCCTCTTTTCGGATGGATGGGGTGGTCCCACCCAGGGGTTGCTTTCTGGTCCATCTGTAACCTTGTGACCACACATGATCTGGAAAACTGCAGCTACTGCATACTGAAAAGAAGCCTTGCCCGCCTACAGCCATTGCCTGCCATTCCTCCTGCAATCTTATTAAGCCGTGTTTTGCTTTGCTGACACCAACGCTGCCAAAGATATCAGCTGGCGAAGGAGACTGTATTAGTAATGTGGCTGGCATTTTGCCTCCTGCAGTTGAGATCACTTCTGAGCACCAACTCTCTACTGGTCCACTCCGACGGATGGCCTAAAACTCTCTCCTTCTGTTCAGCTTCGCAATGATGTAGTGTGCTTGCAACTGAGCTATTGCACTGGCCTTGCTCCATAGCAATGATAGTATCTATAATTACTATTTTTCTTGCCTTGTATCTTCTCTTCCCTAGCCAGCCACCTGAGTTGTTGAAATACTTGGTGAGCTTGTGTCCTTGTTCTGCTCCTAAAGCTCCAAGCAGCCCTGTCGCCCATCCATCTTAACTCATGGCAATGACTCCACTTCGCTGGAAGATTTTGCTTAAATTGTTTCTAATTTGGGTTAGAATCTTTCTTTTCCAGGTGTCCCCTTGTGAAACACTCGGCCCTCTCATTCATGCGGATCTTTTCATTTCAGAGATCAGAGATGTGAAGTGCAACCTCTGTCTCTTTTGCACAGTGTATAAACAACCCTAAATGTAGCGTCCAGGATGGGGTTCATTTCACTTCACCTTAGCCATCTAAAAGTCAGCCGCACTCAATCATCTAGATTCCCTCTGTAATGACTGGAAAGGGGAAATTTCTTTCGGAAGGAAAACTTTTCTCACGCTGACACATGGGGAGGTCTCACCCTCTGGAGAGGTCTCTCTCCACTGAATGCAGACCATGTCTAGGACACATAATACTTGGAAAACTAAAGGTAGATGAGACTGATGATTGATGTTTTATGTCTTGACAGTATTTTGTAAACAGAAACGAATTATTTCTGGCTCTTAAAAGCTAAGTAAAACTTTCTAGCCCATTTCAGAGAAGGTAAATAGAAACACGTAGAGGATATATGACCTATGAAAAGACAGACTGGCAATCACTGTCAAAGTCACAGGGAGAACACGGGAGACCCCCGTCACAGTCCTGTGCTAAGACGATTAAACCATGCCTCTTTCAACAAACATCTTTCTATTTGTTGCCAGCAAACATCTCAATAGCAGTTTTACACAGGTTATTAATTGCATATAGTGCCTTGCCTTTGAATAGCAAAAAAAAGTGGTCACACACAAAAGATTCTCTGGAACTGGCTGGCCAGTTCATGTCTCCTAACCCCTTCGAGCAGGCTTGAAGAAAGGAGCCAAGTGCAGCATCCAGTCCCACGTGATCCTTCGCTGCTCTGGATTCAGTAAAATTCCAGTGGAGACACAGTTGTACCAGAAAAGGGATTTTTTTTTTTCCCCAGGAAAGAAGGGATATGAGCAAAACCAATCTTTCCTCTGATCATAACTGTGGAAGGCTTGCCAGCTCCAAACATATTTTCTAGCGTAGAGCAGACCTCGAGCCTTCGCAGGTACTGTATCATCTCCCATCCATAAAAGTCAGGCCAATGAACCTTCAAGTTCACAGTTATCCAAGTCACTATAAATAGATATCTATGTGTGTAACTGTATTAATATATGTACATTTACATATTTGGGTGTACCCAGGAGTATTTGCATGTGCACGCACACCATTTTATAATTTTTAGGAACTAATTCTTGATATTTAAATATTTGGTATACAGCTCATCAAAGATTTGTATGTACCCATAGAGGAACCCTGGAGGGATTTTTTTCACTTTATCAAGCCAGACCCAGCCTTCAGAGCACTGAAGAAACCCACAGGACCAGGAAGGGAGAGGTATGGCTATAAAGCCAGGGTGAATAATTAGTGGTACAATGTAGTTGTAAAATCACTGGGCAAATATATACCTGCTGTGTCTCTAGTCCATCGAGCTGCTGAACTCCCCGTGGGCTGGGGAGGGCATGCCGTGGAGCAGCCCAGCTGTGTCGTACAAAAGGCTGTACGGGAGTCCTGAATTCTTACTGCCAGCTTATCAGAAACAGTGGTAAAACAAAGAGAAGGATTTGCTCTTTTTCAAACAGTTCAGTAACTGAGAGCAGAAAATAGTGGGTTTGTTTGTGGTAAAGGTAGCAGTATATCCTGCACTCACTTTGCTACTGTGCAGAAAAAGAAAACATCAGAATGCAAAGCAAGAGCATTTTAATTTCAGGTTGTAAATGCTATACCCTGCTCTTCACACCCCATGCTTCATGCCGAGGAAAAGCTGCAGCATGCCAGAGAGGAGCTCTCTTCAATGAGCAGAAACTAAACTGAGGAAACTGGAAATCTACATTATTTACTGCATCTAAACCTCTTCCTTATGATAAGCAACAGCCCCGGCCAGCAAGCCGCAAACCAAAAGACACCTTAGTGGTCCAGGAAGTTCAGAGATCTTTGAGTTAAATATTGAGCAACGCAGGTGCAGGCTGCAGATGGGAGGTTTGGGTGTGAAAGCGTGCCAAGTGCATAACAAAACTCGATTGAAGGAAGCCAATTTTAAGATCTCAGTCTGAATTCGTTGCACAGAGATGGCAGGAATTCCACAGATACCCTGTCTGAGAAACAAGAGTTTTCAAGGTTCCTCAGTGTGCGAGCCTCTGGCATAAAAAGTGACCTGTTTTGCTTTGTTTTGCTTTCTCGCAATTAACAGTTATCACTAGGCACGCCCAAAGTATATCTTCTGTGAAATATACAGGGGCAAATAACTTCTTGGTGTAACTCGTCTGAAATGAGCAGGGAATTTAGTCTGTATTTACGGAATCAATGTTTTTTCAAAATGTGTGTCTAATTATTTTAGAATAAGAACTGAAGATTTTGCTGAAAGCAAGGAGTCAGACACCCATATTTGACTTCTTCCACTCATTTTTTGTGCACTTTGTGTTCCCCTGTCCACTGGGATATGCAAACCATGTTTAAGATTGAAAGAAATCCTGTTTTGGTGTGTTCTTATCTATCTATAAAGAAACAGGAGCTCTAGTCTGTAAAACTGACAGAAGTTCAAGCAATAAATGAAATTATAAAGAAAAAAAACAACAAAGAAATGTTGGGAGGGAGGTATTTGGAAAGAAATCAGCTCAGCCTGAAAAGACTGGGTGCTGATGGGCAGACAGACCTTACCATGCTTTCAAACCTTGAATTCTCCCCATTTCTGCAAAAGAGACCAATTAATAGTCCACCATTTGAGGGGAAGAAGGTGTCACAAAGAAAATACAAAGCTGATGTAGCATCTTTGTAAAGCAGATGATCCTTAATTGGCTACACAGCAATGCTCAAGCAATGCCTACCACAAGTCTTAAAACAGTGGTGACCACCCAAGAGAAATCCACTTTGCATAATGCGTTCCACTGAAGGCTCAATAGCCTTTTGGTGAACCTACTGGCTTAGAGTTTCCTTGAACAGGATCTTTAAAGAAAAAAATAAAATCTGGACATTTTCTTCTTCGTTAGGCTCCCCAACTGCATGATGTATCTCTATTTAACATGAACTTTAAAGCGAGAAAGCTGTAACACCAGCTTGCCTCACTAATGCCTGGCTACATAGCTACATAACAATGACTTGTTTGATTCCTTAAGGTGTTTTCTCGTAGCTTTGTTGAGATGTTTATTAATATAAAAAAGAAGCAAATATCCAGTTCTTACCCCATCATGCTATTTCATCTGTAAACTATGGGTGATATGCTGCATGTAAAGTTTAGTGAACAGCAACCCTACCAAAGTAGCCCCTTGACATAAATGTTGGCATTTTGGATCTGGACCATTGTTCATACAGTGCTTTTGGGATATAAAGCCCTATGTGTATGCTGACTACTCTGTTACTGTTGACACATACTTAAAAGAGCTTATGATTTATTCTTCATGTCTTACATGTCTTTGCCGAGGTCCTAATTCCACCTAACCTTTACAGCCAGCATTTTAATTTTACACATTATTAGTTATTATATCAGAAATATTTGCAGTATATTAGGTTAAGCCCAGACTTAAGTCTTTGCAGAGTCCAGGATACTTATTAATTCACAAAGACTGAAATTCTCTCTTCTCAAGTACGCCTTTGAAATTACTCCTAAATATTTAATCCAATTGAAAGATGTAAATGGGATTTATGCGGGAAACGGGCTGTTGCTGGCTGTTTACGCATGGGTGAATTTTGTCCAGTGGGTGTGTATGTTGATTTTCCACTCTAGAGTTTCTGTTCCTCCCAATTGTTCATTACTACCTGCCAAAATCACTGTTGTTAGTTTTTGGGTTTTGTACACTTGAAGTCAGATTTATGACCTTTGTGGTCAAAATATTCCACATCTGACCCTTTTTCCACTTACCTTTAACTCTCTTCCCCAGCCCTGATCATAACTGCTTGAAAAAGTTTAAATGGATCGGTGACGGTGACCTTTTTATTAATTACTCGTGTAACTAAAAGCTAGTTTGTTAGCAGAGTAAGTCTTGGTTTCTGGAGTACTGTGGAAAAAGCGTGTCACTGAGGACTTCTCTAAGTTGATGGTGCCTGTATAAGAAGCTCTAACTTTCTCAAGTGCTTATTTCTGAGAACTTCCAGCCCCTAAGGACTGATGTTTATCTTTGCAACAAATTTCTTTGGAATATTTGAGAGTTTAAAGACTTCAGACTTAGTGGCAAATTTTGCAGGAAGTACATAGCCCTTTCTCACAGAAACATTCATTTGCACTTTTAATTATAGAATTATTTTTCCCAAAGCAATAAAATTCAACTGCTTTTGAATATGAATGTTATTTTACCTGTCATAATTTTAAAATAATATTTCCCTAAAGCTTGACCCTTAAATTTAAGCACCTTTTCTATTTTCACTTTACATCTTAAACAACTGACAAATTTTGTTACCATCTCTGAAATCCAGGAAGTGAAAAATCTGATTTGAGACTTCTGTATTCTGAATTTCCACTTCTTACCTGCCATAAGCACACTCCAAAAAGAGATGTAATTTTGTGCCAGAATATAATCCTACAATTATATCACATTTCCTTTTCAAAAGTCAAGCATTCAAACATGGTAGAACAACCACAACAAAAAAAGTAAATTGCATTAGAAACAAGAGCCATTAGGGTTATCCAAGAAAAATACATATTTTCTGTACAAAACTGGAGGCTCCACAAGCCCCAAACTCTAAATTTCCAACTATTCATGGAATACGTGGCTGACCAGCAGCAGTTTCTCTAGACCTTTTATTAGAAGTATGCACAATATACTGTCTTCTGATGCTTTCTGCAAAGGCTTCATAAAGAGGAGAGATGGCAACAGGCACAATGGGAACAGGCCAAAGGAAGATTTTGGATACTGCATGCCCCAGAGAGACAACAGAGCAGATTGGATGCCTGCAGAAATAAATACAGCACAAGTGCCCTCAAAGTATGTTCACAGAATAAGCATGAAGAAATGTGAATGGACACCTTTTTGTACTCAAGCATGAATAGTGAGCATTTACAAGTACTTTAAATCAAGCTTCAGAATTGCTACAGCAGATTTTTATGATGGCATCTCTAAATAACTGTTCACCAAAAGCGAAATTTCTCCACTGATGTGAACCTGCTTTGGCCATGCCTCACCAGAAAGTTTTGCTGAGGGAGTTCTTTTGAGAGGTGATCACCACAGGAGCAGTTTTGCTGTTCATAAGGGACCCAAAGAAGCCTGAAGAAAACATGCCTTCAGTGTAGACAGAGGAGAATTAAACTTGACTGAAAAGACATCTTCATGTTCTAATCTTGGTCTTCTCAGTCCCATGTAATTCAGACATCCCAGACCGACTCTTCAGCTGGCACGTGAGCAGCAGTGCTCTCCCAGCACCAATACGCTTTGAAGTGTAGCCATTATTAACGTCCCCATGGCTCTTCCCACACCCATCCCTAGTAAAACCCTCTTATCAGGTTTCTGAAAGCATCTCTGGAAAGTGGCCACACAGCTGTCCTCCCCTATTCCCATTCCAGGTCGATTGTCTCCTCTCTGAAGACCTCTTCCTCTCTTCTGTCTCTCCTGTGTACTGTAAAAGGTGACCATAGGGATAAGGAACTCATCTATGGCTTATATAGATTCATCAACCCATGTTTTGCTGCCTGTGTGACCCAGGAGAGGTAAGATCTCATTTCTGGATAGTTTTCAGCAACTTTTTCCTGTTTTGGGAACTGTTTTATTTCTGTTTAAGTGTTACTATAGATACTGGGATTCAGCCTCGCAGAGTTACACAACCAGGCTCTGCAGAGGGGAGGGCAAGGATGCCAGGAGGGACACAGCATCCTCCTGTGCAGACCCCATGCAGAGGAGAGAGTCCGGTGCGAGAGCGCTGGGAGGGAAAGGGACCCCTCACACCTCTCCCCAGGTCCGGGAGGCTGCCTGCCTGCCCTCAGACCCCTAAGGGACTGAATGCGGCTGAAGCATCTGGGAATGATTGGGTGAAACTAGTCATAGGACAGTCATTAAAAATATTGAAAGGGTAACAGCAGATTTTGTTCAGACGTCCAGAGATGGCAACACATACAAGCAGACATTCCACAGCTTGGAAATAGGAATGAAGGTACGTTGCATTTCTCTAGACTATTCAGGACAGGGATGTGCACAGAAACCAACCCACCTTAGAAGAAGCTAACTCCAAGCCCAGAGTGCCGGTGTGGCCACGCACCCCAGCTAACCAGCCCAAAAAGCAGAGCTAGTCAGCTGTCGTGTCAGCGCTGTCTCCGTGCCCGAGGCTTGCGGTGGTGGCTGGCTAAGCACAGTCCAAAAGTCACCAGCTTGCTCAGAGTTTGCTCTGAGCAAAGTTACCTAACCATGGTGGTATGCTACGGCCTCGGGCATTTTTCTATTACTCATGAATATTTCTTTATCATATGGTAGGGAAAAAGAAGTTTCTAAACCAAGCTGTAAATGCTTAAAGGCATTTGGCTTTTTCACCCCCATGTTCATAATTTTGGAAATTACTTAGAAAAAGTCCACTAACCTCAAAGCCTATCAATTTTCTATTGCTCCACCGAATTCCAAGCGGACACCTGCATGTAAGAAGGATGGTTCACTGATTTCCCAATGTTCCCCAGTTTCCCAATGTTTTCAAGAAAGCGGGGTTCAGCTCTCGACCCCTTGAAACATCAAAGTCTAAGTCCACATTTCCAAACCGAGATAGGCATTTGAACATTCAACAGAGAATCTACTGATTCAAACACTGTAATTTTCACTCTTCCCTGCCAATACTACCATTTTCCATGAGTGAAACGGTGACCATGCTTCCCTGTTTCACAAAAGTGCAGCAAAGAGAAATTCCCTTAGCAAGTGTGTGATGCTTATCATCAAAGTTTGAAGAAAAAGACAGCTGAAATGGAGATTCCCTGCATTGCAGGCATCTAAAACGCCCAACTGTTTTTTATTCAAACTAGTGTCAATTGTAATCTCGCCTTTCTTGACAACTACTACAAATGCTCCTTTTACAACCAGTACAGATGCCGATGCTGCTTCTGCAGTGACACAAGGAGAGAGCTCAACGAGACAGAGACATAGCCCACAGTCGCTTAGGACCAGAAACAAATAAGAATTAATTAACATCACACGGCAATATCAGTAGTCAGATTTTGTGAACAGAAGCCCTGTTTCACCTTTCCTGGTTTTTTGCATATACCTGCCACCCCAGTTTTACATCTCACAGCTCCTCAAACGCTCCTCAGCTATACTGATACTGAAGCTTTTAACTCATATGCAGTTTTTAATTAAACAAAGGTCATTTAGATACTCTTCAATGATCCAAATATTTACAAGCCACATGTGCAGTACTGTACTTGGAATAGTCTCTGACACCATTCTAAATAAGTGTACAATTAGTTCACTTAAGTTAGTGGAGTTTTCCCAAAACATGTAAAATGGGTCAAACACAAGCCCATTGCATTTGCACATTTAAAAGACAGGGTTTGTGTAAATATAAAAAGGGATATTAAATGATCCAGCACGGAAAAGGCAAGTAGGTGGTGATGACGCCAGTGCTTGTAGCGCATAGCTAGAGTAACATGTCAATTCTCTTTCCTCTTTCAGTCACCAACAACAAAATTCAAAAAAACAAACAAAAACAAACAAAAAAACAGCCAAGTTTGCCTTCAGAAATGCCAACAGAGAATGATCTCTAGGATGTACTGACTCCTCCACTTTTTGACAATCCGATTCCTTCAAAAGCATCTCAAGATGCACATTGAAAAGCGGAGGACTTAAAAAGGACCTGATCATTTTTGAAAATACAATACTAACATGAAGGATTGTAGGTTAAGGAACAGAAATGGTGAGTGTTCCCTTAAAGCTTAGACTGGAAAATGTTTTTCTGGTGGTAGTTTTATCTGATTCATGAAAAATTACGAAGGTGTTTGGCGAAACACACTGTACAAATGCTTTTCCTATTGTATTGAAAAAACTATGAGCACAACTGGAAGACTTGCACATATTGTGAAATAGTTTCTTTGCTTTCACGTCATTTTAATGTCA
Organism: Burhinus oedicnemus; assembly: GCA_008921705.1. Taxonomy (NCBI): domain Eukaryota; kingdom Metazoa; phylum Chordata; class Aves; order Charadriiformes; family Burhinidae; genus Burhinus; species Burhinus oedicnemus. Next base: position 1,331,125 of record VFFE01008529.1, on the reverse strand, counting down.
CTCAATATTTCTTAATGAAATCCTGAACAATAAGCTGAGCTGTAGGCAGGATACCTATGTAGTACCCCCCCCCCCCATGCCTTTGGATGCTCTGAATGCCACATCCCCTTCTATCCCAGTACCTTTTCTTTTACAATCCCATAGACTTCGCTTGAATTCTAACTACTATGAGGGTATTTCAGAGAAATTCAGGCCATTTTAACCAATCAGCAGTTCAGTGTGGTTCTCTGCTCAGAAATGCCAGTGTGACCTTACCATTTGCTGAATCTGTAAATAAGTAATTATTTGGCTTACTTATTAAGGTAACACACCCTAGCTAGGATGAAAAACCAGACCTACAAGATAATCCTCATCTCAAGTTTCTGCTGGCTGTACTGTCTCAAAGTATTTGCCCATATTGTATTAGTGAAATTTCATCTACACTTCATACTGTAGTAGGAAGCACGAGGCACAGGGGTCAAAGCAATAGTCACCTAACAGGTGTTTTCTCTCATGAATTTATGAGCTTAGACTCTTGTTCTGCAGATACAAAGATATATTTTCCTTACTATGGAAACTGTATTGCTAAGTATGTAATTAGAATTTTCTGTCAAATCACTTTTCACTAAAATAGGTGGATCAATAATGATATTACTAGGCATCTGTGTAGAAGGCAAAGAATTACATTTCATACAAGGGTACTATATTTCACACCATAGATTATATCACCCAGAACATTAATCTTTTTGTTTATACATTGAAATTCTAAATAATATCGCTTTACAAAAGTAATTTGGAAGTATCATGAAAACAGCAGTTACGATAAAAAATCAGACATGCTGATATAAGAAAAAAAAAAAATTTTTTGAAAAGATGTGCAGTTGTATTTTCCCAAACACTTTTTTGCTTTTAATACTTAGAATATGCAGTAAAGGAAAAAATAATAAAAATTGATGGTATTGCTCGTAAAAATAGAGAACAGCACTTTTTCTCTGTTTTCAACCAACAGATACCATTGTTGTTGGAGTATATAGTACCAAATCAGGTATGGAAGCCGGTAGCCACTGGCTATTCCTTTATTTTGTTGTTAATGTCTGCATTATGGTAATTTTAACTTGCAATTTGTTTTCATTCAGGTTTTCTATTTAACAAGTACCACATTTTATAGGTAGCGGCTGCCATGAACAGCCTGATTTTAAAGCACATAATGATGCTTATCTTCCCCTAAAAGTGGTACTTAATGCAGAATCACAGCATTGGTCAGGTTGGAAGGGACCTCAGGAGGTCATTTAGTCCAATCTCCTGTTCACAGTAGGTTCAGCAATGAATTCAGAACAGATTTGTCTAGGCTTTGTCTAGTCAGATCTCGAAAATCTTTTGAAAAGATTTAAGAGCCTCTCTGAGCAACCCGTTCCAAAACTTCATGGAGAAAGAGTGTTTTTTTCTTGTTTTGGCTGGACACACCCCCCCCTTGCCCCCTATTACCTCATTTTTATGACCATTGTCTCCCCTTCTCACACTGTGCTCCTCAGCTTCAGCTTCACCTTCTCAGTAACCTCCACATAGGTGCTGGGAGGGGCTGCTGTTAGGTCCCCCTGAAGCCATTTCTTCTGCAGGCTGTCACAGCCTTTACTGAAATATTTTTTTTATATACTGATATTAATATAATGATAGATATTTTTAATATACAAAAAAATAGGTAAAGATGGCAGCTAGTCCAAACTGCTCAGATTCTGCGAAGTTTTTTCAAACAGCAAGGGAAGGAACCAATATCACGCCAACTTCAGTACATCTCTTCAGACAAAGGAATTGAATTCTATGGTTTGTCTGATAAGTTATTTAGGACCTCACAAATCAGCAAATAAATGTGCTAACTCTTCAGTAAGTATTTAATGACAATACAACATTTTTCAGTCCTACATTAACTTCTCAAATTGTGCTAGTATGTATTTTTCATGCAATACCAGCTTTGCCAAAAAAATAAAAAATAAAAAAATTGTTTCCCAAAATTGCATGCTTTTGGAGGCTGTTTTTGAATATTGAGCATTATGAGTCATTTGTGACTGTGGAAATTCCAGTAAGTCAATGGAGTTATGTCAGACCTGAATTGGATTCTTTAATTTCTGACAGTACATCCTAAACTATACACGCAAGCAAATTCCCCAAATGTGAAAGGAGGAAAAAATAATGCAAAAATGGGTGCTAGCATCTTCCATATTCTAAGACACCTCTCAATAGCCCGAATTAGACCCAAAGTTGTTCCTCCATTCTAGCGGGATACCTGAAAACCTGTGATTTCTGGATATGAGAGACCTCCAAAGGTTAATCTGTGCCCTACTCAAGTTACATAAAGCTGAAGCAATATATAATACAACATGACAAAATGAGGAAAGAAATGCTTTAATTAAACAAAAAAATATATTAACAGGATAAATTAAAATGTATCTACTTTCCCATCAGTCAAACAAATAAATAATAACTGGAGGTATACCAGCCTTAACTATAGGCTACTATAGTTAGACAGCCTTAACTATCTCCTGGAAGATCCAAGATCTGCTTTTCTCCTAGGAGTAATCTGGCATTGCATCCACTGAGTTGCCTGACTGAGCAAAGTCACAGTGACTTTTACATGATATGGACCCTCAACAGACATAAATAGATACATCTAAATTACTTTTTGCACAGCAAAGTCAACTTTCATCTGCTAACGATTCAACTTTCTGTCTAACTGGTGCATAACACGATTTTTTGAGAATAGCAAAGAGCAGAATTACTTCTCTGGACTTCCGATTGATTCAAGACTTTCGCAGCATATTTTGGAACACGGAGCAAATTTTTATACAGTGAAAGTCAATAGCTACATAAGCAGACTAGTTTACATCTTAAATCCAGTGAACTGAGCTGAACAGAGTAACTCACTTCTTATCCACATATTTCCTATTGCTTTCTGCTGGGAATGAACAGTGGACAGAGACTAAAAGCAACAGAACTTTGACAATCAAACCACTGACTGCATATATTTTTTGTATGAGCAAATCACATCATCCTTCTGTTTCCTGTTCTACACTCTGAGGAGAAATTCCAGTCCCAGTACTGAGGAAAATGTCATTATAGTAATAAAGCTCAAGAACAGTAGTAAGAGACAGAGCATCTACACAGATGGCAAGACTGTGTTCTCAATTATGTCAACATCCACACATCCTCTTGAGTTCATGTCAGCATAAATTTGATGAGAATTTGGTCTCCAGACCCAACAATCTTTACCCATATATATCTGCTATTACTTCCAAAATTGCTGCTATTCTTTCTGCTGTGTAATTCTCAAGTGTCCCTCAACTACATCTTGGACATCAGTACTTAATACAACAATCTTTCTACGCTTCAAATAATGACATTCAAGACCAGCAGCCTTCAGTAGCAGTTACACCTGCAGCAAAAACATGCTTGTTCTCAAAAATATCAACATGTAACAAGAAATTCAACACACACACACAGACCCCAAATGTTGTCACTGTAATTTTGATTCCTGCAGGGGACGTGAGGGCTGACCCTCAGAGGGCTGTTTTTTTATTAAAAACAATCGTGTGACTCGGTGGTTTGAACTAGAAAGAGCAGCCGTCCATCCTTTCCTTGTGTGAGGTGGCGAACACAAAAGAGCTGTGTGTTGTGGCGACTGAAATTTGTTTCTGCACAAAATGAGAACTCATTTCAGGGGTGAGGAACTATGGCAATTGCCTTGGTCCTCGGGCCACGGGAAGGGGCAGTCGGGGAGGAGGAACCCGGGCCAGGTCAGGCAGCAGGACTCGTCATCCAGCGTGTGGGCAGGAGGAGGGCGGCAGGGAGGGGTTCACGCGCTTGCCTCTGCCCTAGGCACCATGCGCCTCAACACCAGCTCTGCCCAAGCTCCTCCGGTGGTTTCCTCTTGCCCGCACCTGCGCGACAGAGCCAGGGAGCCTGGCTGCTTGCCGCCGCCTTGCCCTTCCTCCCAGCAAACCATAAGGTCCCAATTATGCAAACACGCCGGTTGACTCACAGGTTGCTCACGTGCCTGAGCGGCTACAAGATGAGAGCCCACCATTTCAGTCTGGGAAGCTTCAACGCAATAGAAGCGCATCTTATGTTGTACTGTGAGGTTTTTAATGCCTGCAAAAGCCTTTCCCGGGGACCAGTGAGTTGACACTACCCACACAGCTCCCAGAACGGCACGGGAATCGTCTGCCAAAAGATGGGGCTGAGTCACAGAATTCACAGGAGGGTACGTCTGTACTATAGTCACAACTGATGTGACTGCAATACAGTGTAAACATAGCTGGGCAAGCTTTAAATTAGCTAGCTTGGGCACCGGTAGTAGTCTAGCCATTGAGTTCAGGCCAGCCTAACCACTCAAGTATTTACCCAGCTTTTCGGGCATGTTTTCCAGCCAGCTCTGACTTCCACACTGCCATAGACGGATTGCTACCAGCTCCCCGGTCGACTAGTTTAAAACCAGCTCAGGTATGTCTGCGCTGCAGTCACAGACATACCTAAGCTTCTAAATCATTTAAACTCCTATTTAAACTCCTACTGTCTCAACTTCCACACTTCTAAAAACTTGGAATTACAATGGCCTGTATCATCACTGTACTGCTGAGATTAAATATTTGGGGTGCAATAAACAAATACCATTTTAAGTGTGAAATTTATGGTTCTTCCAAGATGTGAATCATGTTTAACAAAAATAATGAATATTGCTGGCTATGTGATGACCTCTCTCATTCCTTCCAGAAGCAGTTCAGTGAGTACCAGATGTACGAGGTGACTATCTGACCTGAAACTCTGCAGAATACAGTAAGGTTATACACAGATATCCAAATACCTCAAACATGTCTAGGCTTTACCCTGTATCTGTGGACTAAGGGAAAACTCAACTGATTCCAGTGGACATTTTCCCTGCAGCAATGCCACTCACTGACTATACAGTACATTTTGTAATACAGCCACTTGGAAGAAATGCCAGCTTAACACTTGCACTGCTTGGGACCCGCAAACCACTCAAACTTCACTACATAACCTGAAGTTGAATTAAGGACTGAAAAAGTACACAAAATTGTTAACCACTTCTTTTATTTTTAACTGATTTTTGGGAAGCAGAATATGGCTTTTACCTTTAAAAGCCATAAATTTGATACAATTTAAGTCACATTCATCACAGTGGTAATTTAGGTGATTGTAGCATGGGTTCATTTCACCATGGCTGGATTTGGTCCTCTAACAGACATCTGAATGTATTATACCTTTCCATTTAACATTTTAATACCCATTTGTTCATGCTAAAGATCCATACATTTGCCTCCACCCACTCTATGTACCATCTGCTGTCTGCTTCTACCAGAAATTTATAGCTGCCTAATGCTTGGGAGTATGGATCCTCAAGGCTCCATCATGCCAAATGCTCCATCTCATGGCAAGGGCTCATGCCATGTGCTACAAACCAAAGGACATGCAAGCAATATTCTTTATTCTTTCAATACCAAGGACTCGCATACCACTGCTCTTCCTTCTGTTTTGAGAGAGAAGTCATTCAGCACGTCAACATTTGAAATGCTACTGGGAAGATGCGCAGAGCAGGGATGGAGGAGGTGTTGTACTGGAAGATGTTAAGGGCTGCCATCAGCCAGTCCTTTGATCTAGAAACACTTCCAGACCTGGTTAAAACTGCTGGGTCTGCTAACCAGATGGCAAGGACTTTCTGTGTTCCCAGCTTCTCCCTCCTGGTTTTTCAATTCCCATTAAAATCAGTGAGATTCTGCTCCCTTCAGAATTTGAACATCCCTTCAAATTTTTGCATTGTTCAAGTATGAAAACCAAACACGGGAAGGCAATGAAATGCTGACAGGTGTACAGTCTTGCTTGGCACCGCAAAAGCATCATTCACAATCCTCCCTCTCCTCTCGTTTGCCAATATAAATCCAAAGTGAATTCATAAGAAGACAGTAACATTACACCAGATTAAAACAGGTTCATCTGAGGCCAGAACTAGACAATAGCAGGAAAACCCAATGACCTTACCAGGAGCAGCATGCTAGCTGCTACTAAATATTTTGGCATTTCTCATTATTTGACATAGAAACAGCTCTGCCTCTGACCTCAGGGTTCTAGTTAGCTGTGTGACCTCTGCTAGATCCCAGAATAAAAGAATGCAAAACTGGGACACAACTACTTTATCTTGAACATGTTCATACAAGAAAACTACCACAGCACCTTTTCATAGCCCTAACAAAATGTCTGTGTGTATGTTCTAACACAGAAATTCTGTTTATTTTATAGGCTTATAATAAAAAAATGACACTTTATGAGCTACATGATAGTATTTCAACAATACCTTGTTGTGACATGATACTGTGTAATTACTTAGCAGGAGACACTACAATGTATTGTTATGTCATTGAGTCATACCCTTCAGGGCTTCAGATTGGTGTCTTAGTTTGCTTTTTAAAGCCGTACAGACCATCACGCTAAGCCAAGGGATGCATTAAAACATCCTTGAAATAAAGACATAGATGGAACGCACGCGTGCACACAGCAGCGTGTTTGAAAACACTTCCCCAATCCTTTCCCCTTCCCTCTTTGTTTTGCTTTTACGGCATTATTGACTAGGTTAATAACAAATCAAGGAGAACATAAATTTCAACCCAAACATGCAAAAAATAGGTATGTTACACCAGGGTCCTATTCAGGCAGTTAAATACACAGACTGATCCTACGGAGCTGGAGATGCTCGGCACAAGACAAAGCATGTAATGGGCGTCCCGCGGGGTGACCTCCCATCCACAAGAAGCATCACGGTCTTTCCATCTGTCCACACAGTGTGCACTGCAGCACAGGGCCTTGCCGAGCACAGCACTTGCCTCTTCCTCGGCATCATTTTTAGGTACCACCTATCAATCCCTGGAGGTGTTCAAGGCCGGGTTGGATGTGGCTTTGAGCAACCAGGTCTAGTGGGAGGTGTCCCCGCCCATGGCAGGGGGGTTGGAACTAGATGATCTTTAAGGTCCATTCCAACCCAAACCACCGGATGGTTCTGATTCTATGAATCGGGAGAGGACATGATTTTATACGGCATGCTGGAACAACTGTAAGCACAATACAGTGAATTAATGGCAGCACCTTTCCCTAACCAACGGAGTTGAGACAGCAGGCCAGGATATATGGGGGTTTTTTTCCAAAAAGCATTGCTCTGGGTCAAGTCCCTCGGTCTACCCGCGGGTACGGAGACAAGCGGCTCCCGTTTCACAGGCGGTACGTGCACTGCACCCCGCCGAAAACCCTGTCTCCAGCAGCAAGCGCGCTGCCTTGGGACAAACTCATCCACCCCCGCACCGCCCCCCCCTCGCCGCCTCGGCGTGCCCCGGTGCCCCGGGGAGCCGCGGGGCCGGGCCGGGCCCGACCGCGCCTCCTCAGCCCAGCTGCCCCTCGGGCAGGGCGGCAGCCGCCGCCGCTCCCCCGCTCCTGCCCCTCCAGCTGCGAGAGGAGCCCCGAGAAGGGGAGGACTGGGACACACACACACACCCCTGCCCCGGGCCGGTGCCGACCGCGGGGCCGTGCAGGCAGGGGCGGCGCGGGGAGGGCCCAACCGAGGGGAGCTGGCAGCGCCTCTCCCCGTCTGCCCCTTTCCCTCCGGCGCGAAGCCTCTCCCAGGCGGGAGGAGGGAGCGCAGCCGGGCACGACGGGCTGATGGCAGCCATAAAAAAAACACCCCGGCACGGGCCTCAGGCAGCCGGCAGTCCCGGCGGCCGGGGCGGGCGAGCGGCCAAGCCGGGGCGGAGGCGGGCCAACACCTCTGCCCCACGCCCGCCGCGCTCCGGCCCTCGCCTCGCCCGGCCCGGCCCGGCCACCTCCCCGGCGCGACGGGGCGCGGTGCGGGCAGGGCCGGGGGAACCGCGGCCCGGCTCCGCGCCGCCCCGCTGCCTTTCCCAGCCCCCGCCAGCGAAGCCAGCTTGGCGGCAGCGCCCCAGAGCCAGCACCTCCCTTCCTTCCCCCCACTCCCCCCCCGCCCCGGGCGCTGGGTGTTGCTGTTGTTTTGCTGCCGCCACCGCCGCAGGTCGGCCGGGGTGGGCGCGGAGGGAGGGAGGGAAAGGAGGGAGGGGAAGGGGTGCGCTGCGGGGCCGGGTGCCAGGCGCACGCCTCTGCCTGACACACGGGCGGGGAGGAGGAGCTGGACGGGCAGGTTTGTCAGCGGGGCGGTGGCAGCCCCCGCTCCCCTCCCCTCCCCGGGCTGCCGGGGATAATGAGTGTCTGTGCGAGTCCGTCTGCCCCCGGGAGGCAGGGCGGGCGGCGGGCAGTTAGTGCGTGCCCGCCTGTTTGTGCGCGGTGACTCGCCCCGGCCCCTCGGCGGAGCCTCCACCCCGCGGGCGGGGAACCGCCCGGCCCGCCCGGCCGCGCTCCCCGCCGTGACCCTCCCACCGCCACTCACCCCGCCGGCCCGGGGAGCCTGGCAGGGCGAGCGGCGCCGGCGTCATGTGACAGCGCGGCCCGGTGCCAGCAGCCCGGGGGGAAGGCGAGCGGGCGGAGGGCGGGAGGCAGGGCGGGCGGGCAGCTCCTCCTCGCACACAGACCCGGAGCCACGGCGGAGCCGCCTCAGCCGCGGGGACGCGGGACACGCCGCCCTCGCGCCTCGGTGCTGCCCGAGCGCCCCCAGCCCCCGCCACTTAGCGCGATCCCCGGCGCTGCGGGAGCCGACGGAGCCCCGGCGCCCTCCGCACCGCCCGCCGAGCGTAAGTGTGAAGGCGGGGGTGGGGAGCCGGGCCGGCTGCGGGGTGGAGGTGCCGGAGGAGGAAAGTTTCCAGGCGCTGCGAGCGGCGCGGAGCCCGGGGCGGCAGGGGGTTGGGGACGCCGCCGGCAAGCGGGGGAGCGGGAGCCGCAGCCGGGCCGGGGGGCGGCGGCAGCGGGGACGGAGTGTGCGTTGGGAGGCAGCTGCGGGGAGGGGGGGAGCAGGACTCGTCTCGGGGGTCGCGGGGGCTCACGGCGGGGCTCCCTTCGCCGCGCCTTGTGAAACTTCCTGCGTGGCCGCCGCTGTCCGTCGCGCCCGCCCGGGCGGGCGGCGCACCTGTGTGGCCGCCGGCGCCGCTCGGGGACGGGGCCGCCTCGTCCGCCGGCCGCGCTGCCTGGCGCGGGGGGGGGGGGGGGCCCGGCGGCCCCCCCC
>VFFE01008529.1:1287443-1321945 GCA_008921705.1 Burhinus oedicnemus | reverse complement strand
GCGCGGCCGGGGGGGGGGGGGGGGGGGAGCCCTGCGGCCTCCCTCCCGCCTGCCCCCAGCGGGGGGGCCTGCTGGCCGCCCGCCCCTCAGGGCCGCCCGCCCGCCCGCCGAGCGGGGCGGCAGCCGCCGGCCTCCCGGCGAGGCGTGACAGGCTGGTCTTCGGTGGGAGACTGAAGTGTCATGGATCCCGGGCGGGGTACGGTGCCCGACGACACCGAGGGGAAGAGTGTAGCGGGTTCCCTCGGTTCTGAGGGCGGTGGGGGAAATGCTGGGGCCGGAGCTCGCCTCTTGGCGGTGTCCCACCGGCAGCGGGAAGCCGATCGGCAGCGCCGCGTCCCCGGTTTAACTCCCGGTGGAGTCAGGGGGTGAGACCGGCTCTGAAAAATGCATCCCTCGTGTTGTCGTCTAACCGTAGCACCGCTGAGCCACGATGAAGGCGAAGTTAAAGCGCCTGGCGCCTGGGACAGCACCGCAGCTACGTGTGGAGTTAGAAATAGCGACCGTAATTAGCTTCCCTTTTCTGGATGCCGTTTGTTGGGTTGTTTTGTTGGGGCTTTTTTTTTAAGCCGAAATGGGAATAGGAGTTGTTTGCTTTGGACCTTTGTCAGGTGAGCGCCTGGCACAGCTAGGGGAGCCCCGGAAAAGGAAGGTTCAGCGACAGGAGCCCGCGCTGGGAGATCACAGCACCTCACCGGAGGTTGGGAGAAAGACCCATTTCAGAATAGCTCAAGTGGTCATTCAGGAGTTATGTGAAAAAAATGCATTAAAGTTGCTTTGTGTACTCCCCTGGTGATTCGGGTGCTGTACCTGCACTGCCTGCTGTGTTTCATTTGCTTCCTCGCCTTTGAAAATTCAGGAAGCGTCACTGTTTGTGGAGCTGAAGAACTCTGAGGGTTTTATTGTTGGGAAAAGCTGAATTTGGGTGGCTGATAGGAGAGTCCTGAAGACCTGACTTGGTTTAAACTAATATCCGTAAATGTTCATTACCTGTATTGAAAACAAAGGATTGCACGGCTGCTCACTAGTGACTTTTCAATAGAATACTTTTAAGATACGCTGGCTTGATAATCACATGAGGAGCTGCTTCTTGTGTGAGAGGAATTACATCTGGATTTGATAATCCTGCCTGACCCAGAAGAGATTTATTTCAAACTAACTTTTCTCTTGTATTTTTAAGAGTATTTTGTCTAGTATCAAAATACAAAAAAACCTGACGCTGACTTGAGTGGCCCTCTTTATTTTTTCCCAAGCAGGCAAATTATTTTTTTTATCGCATGCACAACCCTGTTACAGCTATGTTATAGACCACAAGGGAGACTGGGGGTAAGGGCAGGGGGAAAAAGAAAAAAGATACTAAATGGTCTCTCCCTTCCCAGAGAAACCGAGCAAAATTTCCTCAAAGTAGCAGAGCCGCAAGGGAGCCCTTAGGTACTGTGAGAATTTGACCTAGGCAACACCTTTCACCAAAAGCAAAAGTCTTCAGATAAATAGTGATGTAAATGTGAGTGAGATTAGTCGAAGGCTCGGAGATAATAGAGGTGGGAGTTATACAACCACCAAATTACTTACATTTCCAGATATTCAGTATGAAGAAAGTAAGGGACTGATACTATCGCCATAAACCTACACCCACGCGTTGGTGTGTAGATGCTGTACTAGCCGGTTGTCACCTCATGTGCGTTGTAAAACTCCAGCCGTGAAACCCCACAGCAATTATTAGTGTTAACTGTGGTGCTCCTCCACATAATTTGCTGCAACACACTCTCACGTTGGATAGTATCAGATGTCCCACCCACGGTGTATAAATAACTGATGCAAAGTATGTAAGAGAAGAGGGAGTGTTTGAAACCACGGCTTTGAAGGAAAAGGAACGTTGAAGTTATTCTATTGCATGACATCTAGACAAGATGTGCCTTTCCTCTGCCTCATGCCGTCAGCTTATTTCATTTATTCGGCTGTATATTTGGGTGCTTCAAAAACAAAATCCACGGAAAATCAGATCCTGAGATGAAGCCTGAGTGCATATGGAGCAGGGATGTAGAAGGCTAAGCGTGCGGCGGCCTAGGAGAAGATTCTTGGGGTGCACTGAGTGATGTTGGTCCTCAGCTGTTGGGCAGTACTGAACAGAAGTGCGACACTGTCCCGGAGCAACCCCTGGCTTAAGGAATCACGCCTGCGATGGTCCTGGCTCTGTCTACGAAGAAGGTGCTTGCTGGCAGGCCGGACGCTGCCTGTTTGATGTCACGGAGCTGTAGCTCTGTTTAGCTACTGGCATTCTGTAAATACAGTAATAAACCAGCCGGTCCCAGGGAAGGTTTCAGCTAATCGTCATGACCCGTGGTGCCTAAAAATCTCCTGCTCCCTTATGTTAAGGGAGCCTGTTTGTAAATAGGGCAGGTCCCCTGCATAAGGACAGTGTTTTTATTCACACCCAGTGAACAAACACCTCCACCCACTGTTGTTGTTTTAAAAGACTCCAGCTGCTCATGAATATAGGGTCAGGGAGGGCCGCCTAAATGTTTCTCTGTGCTTTCTCCCCAGCGCAGCCAGCAGAGCTGTTTCCTGTTCTTTGTTTCAAGGCTGGGGTTTGCGTCACACATTCCAAGTGGCATATGTGGTGCTCTTTCCTGTTTCAGGCTGTTTTCTGGCAGATCGGTAGCCTCGTCCAGGCCCCTTGTCACTGCCCCTCAACTCCCAATCCCCACCCAATGAGTTATCGTGTCTCTACACACTCACGATTGCTTAAGATGCCTGTGTTATGTCATCATGAGGTTTCCAAGTTAACCTTTAACGCACGCCCTCGACTCCAGTATAGTTATGGGGGTGAACTGAAAAGCTTCGCTCCCTTTGCTGAAAATTTAGGCTCCAGTCTCCACAAAGTTGTGAGCCAGTTTTCTGCTCTCACTTGCTCATCAGCCGATCTGGAATAGTTCCGTTAAAGTCACGGAGTTAGACTGGTGTAAGAAGAGTGTGAGAAGAGACTCCACATCTGTAGGCTCATACTTGTAAGAGGGTTTTGGCTTCCGTCCTTACCTAACCTGAATGGCCCACAATAAGCACTTCGTATTTCCAGATCTCAGAAGGAATAGATATTTTCTCCTTATACAAGCTAGAAGATTAACTGTCTTCCAAATGTAATACAGAAAATGAGGCGCTGCTGGCTAACTTGTCTTTGGAATGAATAGGTATGGTTGTCCCACAGCGTGCATTTTTGAAGGCATAAAAATAAATTTTTTCCTCCGTTTTTTATATTTGTCTTTTCCCCCCACCCTGTTGCAGGCAAACATAGAGAAACATCGAGAGGAAATTCAGAAAGAGAACATAAATCTTTTCTGTTGCTTTGGATGTGACAGAAGAAGAGCTCAAGGACCCGAGCCAAAGCTCATTGAAATCAAGAGAAAGACTTGCATTAACTTCAATGGGCTTTGAATCGGGCCCTGGATGAAAATGCAAGATGGAGTGTTTATTCTTCTCTGTCATTTATGGGCCGGAATATGCATGGTTCCTGTATACACAGAAATACTTACACCTTTCATTTTACCCCTTGTTTTATTTTCACTCATTTTTAAGTAATCTTTGCGTTCCTGCTGTTGCTCTTTTGGATGCTAAAAGTTAGCTGTTTGTGATCATTGTGGGTATCTTTTAAGAAGTATCCGAAATACATGCTTTAAACTTCCTCTTTCAGGGCTCATTGTGTGTGAAAAATAATTTTTACTGAACTATGTGCATATCCTTACATCAACTTGTTTTTTGTCTGTTCAGAAATCCAGATAACAAGAAGTATTTGGCCACACAGTTTTGGTAAGTTGTTTCTTGATTATTTTCATTTGTTACTCTCAGTTGGTTTTACTTAGTCGTTTTTCTGTTAATTTTAGAATACCATGTATGAGTTTATCCATTAGAACACAATCAAATATCTTAATTCTGGTACTGCTGATTTGCACAGGATTTCAAACATACTTAGTCTTTTTTCCCATGACAGAGGAAAAGTGTTGCATTTAACTGCATTTAGTGTTGGAAACTGGTGTATAATAAATGCAGTACATTTTGTGGTTCACACCTTTTTGTAGCCAGAAGTCCTACAAAATCAGGGACTGAGATTAAAATTGTAATAGTTTTGTAAAACAACTTTTTAATATTAATTAACACCACTAACAGGAGGTCTTTTAGAGTTCTTTTATGCTGTCAGCATTGAAGCTTTGTGTTTTCATTCCGAGGCTAGTTGCTTCCAATCCAGAATATGAAGTTTGGCAGAGCTGGTATTAGGAGAGATTTAACCCTTCCCTGTTCAGCATTCACTTGATGCGGAGGCTTCCTTTGAGGGTTTTGTAGCCGTGGTTGATATCTCCCAGGGGAAGGAACTGTAAGTGTAGGTCAGCCACATGGAAAGATAAAGCTCTAACAGGTTTTTAATAGTAAACTAAGTGAGAATGGAAAAAAAGCCCCAACAAACACATGGTCTGCCTATCATGCAGTCCGTGTGTGTTACCAACAAACTAACTTGATCCTTGAAGGCATGACAGACTTTCCTCTTTTAAAGAATCTGAGCTGCTTTGATCGCTGTCTCATTTGTACCCACTACACTATCCAGCTCTGCTCCCTGTTTGTTTTTTTTTTTCCATTTCCGTAGGTACATAGAAGTTCATCGACATTTGCCCTGTATTCAAATCCTCACTCAAATTAATCATTTAGACTATTATTCGTAAATGTACACTTCCTTTCTTTAGGATTAGATTTTTTTTTCTTCTTTCCCATACTATCAAAAATGTTGAATCTCTGCTTCATATGTTTCATGAAATAGCAGAACCCTTTACCTAAGAGAACAATGTTTTCTGTCTGTCTTCCCTTGTAATAAAAAGATAGGATTTATATTTCTCCTTTTAAATTATCTTCAAAATGAACCTCTTAAGAAAAACACAACAAAAAAAGTTCCGTTTGGAAGGGAAAGGTTATCATAGCATTCCACATACTTCAGTTGTTTTCAAAAGTCTGATCTTTTATCCTTACTAGACTGTTTCTCCTTCTAAGAAGTAGCTTGAGACAGGAAACCAGACAGCAGTCTGCCCTGATAAGGGAGAATATTGTCTAATGGAGGTGCCTCAAGAGCTTTTCTTTCTCTCCCCCTTAGGTTCAGTAAATGTAGAGCTGAAGGTTGAACAGGGTTTGCACAGGCTCCATTTTTCCTTGGTAGAGAAGATGTTTTCTTAATAATCACTGCAAGAACTTCTCTGCCCAAAATTTTTACATACCAGAAAGCCATTTCCAGGCATGTGGCTTCAGAGAGCCTGCAACAGTATTATCATAAATTTAATGGAAATACTGATTGGTCTGCTACACATCTGATAAGTGATTATGTCAGAGCAGTTCTAGGTCAAACAAAGTGACGTCAACAGGGTAAGGATGCACCAGTTGTGCAAAAAACCAGATTTTTCAGCCTGTTGCAGTTCTGAAAGGAGGAAGGTAAAAGATTTCAAGTCTATGAAAAGCAAAAATAGTATGAAATACTAAATAACAGAATCCTGTAGAAATAGTCTTTTTCTTCATGCCTGTCAAGTGAAACATTCAGCAGAAAATTTTTGCCCAGGTACCATTTTATTTTTACACAACATTCTAACTTTTTCAACAGTTATTACTGTTTCCCAGCGGAAATCTAGTGAATAAACAAACACAGAAGGCTGCCAGTCAGTGAAACGTTTTCTTGGTGTTCTTCACGATTTTCCCCCTGCTGTTCTTCATGGACTGGCTGCTCCGGTCCCTTCCCCCAGCAGCGTGTCTGGGCCTTTGCTCCTTTCCCTGCTCTTGCTTGCTTTGACTGCGTCTGAGGGCTGTGCTGAGCTGGAGAGTTTCTTTGCCTGCTGCTATTTTGGGGCCCAGTGCAGTTATGTGCTTGCTTACTTCCCATTAAAGTTAATGGAACTTTACAAACGCTTTTTTGCTGACTCAGGTCTTGATGAGCGACTGGTACAGTAAGTGCAGTCACTTCTTGTTACAAGCCCTGGAAAGCTCTGTTTCAAGGTTCAGCTGAAGAAGACTTCTCACCCAGGTTCAGAAAACCTCCCCGCCCTTTGGATTTCATTGGTGGAGAGTCTTCTGATATTGTCGCTTCTCCTTAGTATCAGGGGAAGTTTGACTCGAGGCTCACAGAAGTAATAGTTTCAGAGCAACAGCCTAAATCCCAAAGGGCTTGGACTGAAGAGCTTCGGCCGCATGAATTACGTTGGCTGCTAGGTACCAACAGTGCTGCAAAAGCAGCAGTGTCTTTGCAGAGGGCACTCATGCAGCACTAATTTAGCAGGTGTCATTACATTATTCTCCGATTGTACCAACAATAACAATCATACCTTGAAGCTTCTAGACAAAGCCTTGCTGTACCACGGGGCAGCATTCCTTGCTTCCCCCAGGCGCAAAGATTGAGAAAGCAAACCCCTTGCGTGCTTTCATGCAGGGTGAAGAGAGGCAGAATTCATGGTCACCACCCCCCTGTCCGCAACAAGAGTTGGGTCACTGCTCTTCCAGGTATTTAATGAGAGCAGAGGTTCTATGTTAGAGAGAGGCTTTGTAGTTCTTGGATGTGCAGAGTCAAAACTGGCCCTCCACCCCACCCCTTTCTTTCAGAACAGGTCTGCAGCGTTGGTGGACCTTGAAGGTAGATGTACAGAGCTGCCGGGAGTAGCTGCAATGCGGTTGCTCTTCTCCAGTTGCTCTGCAGTGCAGATGTGTAGTCTGGGTGTGTTCCTTAACCACATTGCTCGTTACATCCAGGGTAAATAATCTGTACAAGTCCTTATTGTCAGAATACGCATTAAGTACCTTTAAGCTTTCATTTGCTCTTAATTACGTCTCTGAAACAGTAAACCATACTTGTCAGGAAGTTAATATTGAGAAGTCTTCAATCCTCACAAGGCGATGAGCTCTACCCATGAACTTCCCTTCTGGAAGGGATACCTTGCTGCATATTGGATCATAAAGGCAGACGTGTTTTTTCTGGCTTGCTGTCTTCACTGGACTTCAGATAGGAAAATACCAAGGGACTTTGCCTGGACTTTACCTTGCACCTGTCCTTATTTGCATACAAAACCCAATTGCTTCATTTGTCTTTCTGAAGTACAGGGTGTGAGCAAAATCTTATCAAAAGCCATGTCCTGTTTGGACAAGTTGGACTGACTTGGCAGAGGTCCACAGGGTGGAGTGAATGGGAGGAGGCAAGAAAGTAAAACCCGGTGGCTTGTTAGCAGAAAAAGAGAGAGAGAGCAAAAAAAAAAGAGAGGGTGGAATGTTTGCCTACCGGATTGTAGTTAATTATTTAGTTTCAGGTTACATGCATTTTAAATTCTTTTAACCCACATTAAAAAAACCCTTTAATGCAAAATAGTTTATCTAGTAATGTGAAAGACAAAGGCCCTTATTTTTTAATATGCTTAATATAAATATATTGTTGTCTCCTCACAGTTTTTTCTAGGGTACACCAGGAATGAGAGGCGGTATTTTGATTTTCCAGAAATTAGCTGTATTTACTAAACAATTTGTGGGCTTTCAAACAAGTACATTATGAAATCAGTGTGTAAAGTAGAACCCAACTGTTTTTTCATTCCTCTGTAATAGAAACAGATAAGGCTGTTTACCTTCCCTATTGCCCCCTTCTCAAATGTTTAGGAGAGAGGAATTGGGAGTTTTTGAGTTAGTAGGCATGATTTTACTAATGAACCAGGAAAAACTGCGGACTTCTTACTAGAAGTAGCATGCTTTATTTGTGTGTGAGTGTGCATGCACGCATTTTGTTTGTGAACGTGGTCCAAGCAATCAATTCGAAGCGTTACTTTTAAATACAAAGAGAATTGTTTTGTGAGTTTTATTTGCAGCCTGAGGAAAGTGTTCTTCTGCTAAATTTTAGATGCCAGACCCAAAGCTGGTTTATATTGACTCTGTAGCAGCTCTGTCAGTTTCCACCAAATAATAATCTGACCCTCTGATCTGGACCAACAGAACCAAGAGTTATATATTAATTAATTTTCTTTAAAATTGGTTTCCAGTCACTATCAAATGGGGAAAAGAAACCTACTACTTAAGAGTAGCATGTGATAAAGAAGTGCTTGATTTCTGTACTATGATGCAGCAATAAAAGTAACGTTCTCCTCTGCTGTTCTTAGATGACTGCACCTGAGAAAGATTGGGAGTTACTCTTCACTTTTATTCAGAGCATTACACTTTCAGTTGTCTATGTCAGTCTAATTCTTGCACAGTAATTTAGAGCCCTCTCAGGAAATACTCAAATGTGTAGCATGACATGTGAAATGTGTATCAAGTGTCTTTCACATGCTTTCTTGAAGTAAAAGGTGAAAAAGAGTAACTCATAAACTGAAGAAATTCCATTTTTAAAACGACAAAAATGACAAAAAGAGTAGTCTTAGACCGTGGTTGCTTCCTTAGAACAAACTCTCCTTCTCTCTCTCTCTCTCCACCCCCTCTTGCTCTCTTTCCTCCTTTCTTCTCTTTCCTCCTTCTCTTTGTTTCTTTCTTCTCCTTCCTTCCTTCCTTCCTTCAATAAAGTACAAATTGGTGTGTCACTTTATCTATACACATATAAACTAAAAATTGAAAGTTTCTGGAAACCTGAAAGCGAGTAGTTCCAAATTCTTATATATGAGGTCTGAGATGCTACATTTTACTGTAAACATTTTTTATGTCTAAAAGTATAACTTTTTTTCTGTTTTCACAATGTATATATAGGTGTGAGAACCTGTGTGAGTGATGCATAGGTACACATATATATATTTAATGCATAGATATGTGGATACATTTCTGGGAAGACAGTCTTCTGAAACATTAGTTCTAACCACGTAAAGTGTTAAAAACCTGAAAAAGATAACCATTCAAAGAAAAACAGTATCGTTAATAACCTTGTCACAGACATACTTGAAGTATTCAGAAAATTATCACAGCTTTCAGCAAATAGTGCCATCTTACCCAACTGCTTCTAAAATAAAACTACATGTTACATTTAAACTGGAAATTGCATTGAGCTGCTCTATTTGTTTCACTTTTTTTGTGATTTGGTTTTGTCAGGCCTTTGACTTCGGTAAGCAGAATTATTAAGATACTTTAATTTACTTTTGGTACTTGTTTGTTTCCATTATTCAAAATTTACACTGTTGTAATATATTTCCGTAAGTCTTTAAACTTTATTCATATACCTGAATAATTAATGAAAGACTTGTAACAGCTCATGCCACTTTCTCTGGAAGCTCTCAACAAAGTTTTATCTATAAACACACATAGTTAATTGCAGGATTGTTCGTTAGTGTAGGCTTATTAGAATTTGAGCAGGTACATCTTAAAATTTTCATTTAAATTTCTGGGAGAATTTTCCAGCCCCAACTACAAATCTGTTGTTGAGCCTTTAGCCTACTTCCGCAGGGTGAAATTTGCTGGATGGTGTAGTCTGGCTGTATTCGTTTCTTTCCACTGCCATCTACTGGTCGAAATTGAATTTGTGTAATTTTTTTTTTTTTTTTTTTTTTTTTTTGTCCTCGCATCTTAATAGAGGTCATACCACTCCCAGGCAGGGCTGTGCACTGTGCAGTGTATGGTCAGAACTTGCTTCTTTAACATCGGTCATACAATGTATAACCTGAAGTGATTTAAAAAAGCTTTCCAACATCTAAATGTCATTGAGAACAACTTTCCTTTGCTTTTCTTGGTTTTTACTCTGTACCCTTATGGCTTACCCCAGAAGAGGTATCTCCTCCTTTCCTTCACAGCATCTTTCCAAGTTGACTGCAACAAATGTGTAGTATGATAGTTAAGTTATGACATGCTTTATGCTCAATACTTTTATTTCAGGCAGTTTGAGATAAGCTAGAATTGGACAAGTGAGGTTGAGCACTCTGTAGAAAGAACAACTGAAGCTGCACAGAATACAGCCAGGTTTTTTGAAATGCTTTTGCACAGTTAGCGCAAATTGTTGTTGAATTGTCAGTAAGTCTATTATCTCAGGGAAATAACTGATGTATTTTTTTATGTTAAGTCATTGCAGCATGTTGAATGTACCTCTCCAAATTGGTCCTGGATTTTAATATTTCTTTTGCATTGATTTCGATGTCTATGTATGTGAAAGTTTCAACTTTTCCATCGGGACAAGAGAGATCCTCTCCAGAATCAGTTCACTGTATTATTAGCTAAAGAAGATTATTCTGAAGTTACAATGTTGATGAGAAATGCATAGTCTAAACTATGATGTGTTTACACACTAGTGACAGCTAATGAAAGTGACAATTCTGTGATCTTGGTATGCTGACATGCACAATAAAAATTGAAACTAACTTTCATTAAAGTGAGCAGATGTCCCTTTGTTTCAATAGCAATTGGGAAAGCATAAACTTAGAGTAACTGAAATATTTAAATAAAGCCCAGTCAAATATATAAGAAGCTATGTTAGAGATGGATAAATATTCACATTAATCTGACAAAATAGTAAGTTCTTTAGAGTTCAGAAAGTTGATCAGAGGGTTTCCTGCAGCTTTCTAACACCTTTTCTTTCCCGTGCAGGCCAGGACATCAGAAGTATCAGAACAGGTGAATAAAAAAGATGCTGATGTTTGACCCAGTCCCTATCAAGCAAGAAGCCATGGAGCCTGTTTCAGTGGTGAGACTTTTAAAATATTTTAGCCTTTGTGATGACTCTGTAGGTTTTCCATGTTTAAATTCATACCAAGTTTTCTCTAAGCTTTGGACTAGCCTAGGAAAGGCTGTGAAGTTATATTTTGTTTTTAGGGCAATCAAATTTACATTCTAGGAAAACTTCTGTAGCGCATGAATTTATTGCCCCTACATGACCTGCTCCATTACCTCTACTGGTGCTCCTGTCCCCAAAGCAGAGGAGAGCACATCCACATACTCCTCCGCCACTGCAGTGCAAATATGATCTCTGCAGCTCGTGCTGCTGATGGAGGTGGGTTGAAATTAAGTTGCCAGACTTCACAGTGAAGTGGCAAGAGCCTGTGGTTTCAGTGGTTTTGAACCTTTGAATTAAATGAACAGCCACTCACTGTCCCCTTTTCTTTTTCTCTGTTGGTCTTGAAAACATGTGCCTAGGGCGAACTTCTGCTCTAAACAGCAAAAAGGAGTAATGGCTTTTTGCTGGGTAAGCCGGGTGCATGACCTTACTGTATGAACAGATGAGAACCAGGGCAGTGGAGGAGGAATGGGGAAAAAGGGGGAAGGGAAGACTTCTTTTTCGATTGGGTTAGTTTTCCGTCAGCTTGGTCTATAGGGTCCTCTCAGAGAAGAGTCTGGTAAGCAAGAGCAGCAGGAACGTGTAGTTGTGAGGGAGACAAGGGGAATTGTGATGATTTCAACTGCCAGGGACATACAGCCTTAGGAAGCAGTTTAATGTATGCTTTACCTATTCAACTGCAGGCTGCTGCTGAAAGGGGCGGTTCAGGCATTTCTCCCTGCTTTCCAGCTTTCTGTCTCCTTTGTATGACATGAAGCAGTTGCGTGGCCACAGAATGATTTGGATCCTTTGGATCAGCTCATTGAATGGTCAGAGTTGCTAACCAACCAAAAATACCCTTATTTTTTGATCAGATCAGGGAGATGATCTGACTCATTCTGCAGCTGCTCAATGCTAGGACAAGGGAAAGGGACCTCCCCTTTCATCAGTGGCCTGCGAGAAGATCAGATTAAGCGTAACATGAAACCACACCCTTGGAAAGGCTGATCAATTAAAAGGGTGAAGTCAGTGTGCATAAATTAGAGTGCATTAAACTCATGCTCTGAATGGCATCTTAAAGTTTGCTTCCTGTTTTATTTAAAAGGTAGAATAATAGTCATCAGTTTAAGTGCATCTGTAAGCAGTCTGATTTCCTCAGTGCTCTTAATAAAACTTTTTGAGAGTTAAGTTTATACACAATTTAAAATTACATTTTGACTTTCAAGGGATTTATTTACTTGAGAGCAATGACAGAAAAATGACTGATGTGTCACTGGGGGTGTATGTATGACAAATTCCAATATTTGGGTCAAGAAAGAACCTTAGTATTGGCCAGTCTGTCTGTCACTTCAGTCACCCTTACTGCATAACCTTATTATGATTAGTGGTGATTATCTGCAGTTGTCTAAGGATATCTAATGGTGTCCATCAAAGGCAGGAAATGGGCCACTTTTACAATAGAAGTGTCACCACACGAGTAACAGAAAATCACTATAGAGACACTGTGGGCTGTGGGTTTTGTACACATCTGCCTTCATCGCCCAAGGAAGGTTCTGCAGTGGCTTGGGACGATGCACATGAGAGAGACAAGATCCTGCCCCAGATAGCTGTGTGCTTCTGCAAAACGGACAGGGTCAGTCCCTCAGCAGGCTGACCAGGAGAGGAGTGAGCAGTCTTCCCCAGGTCGGCAGATGAAGGAAAAACTGCACTGGGAAGAACAAGGGAGCGTTTCAGAGCCAAGTGCATTTCAAGACTGTAGTTCCAAATGTTGCTTATTCTATACCACATACTCCTTGCAGAGGTGTGGTACCTTCCAGGCGTTGGACCTCTGGAGTCATCCTGGGTGTTCTTATAACTTGGAGTCATCACTCTGGCCAGCCGTTAGAGACTATTCAGAGTGTTTTACCAAAGCTGTATGCTTTCCTTTTCATTCTTGTATAATGAAAAAAACCAAAACCAAAACAAAAACAAACCAAAAAAACCCAGGAAAGGCAAAACAGAAAGTCCAGAGGAAAGGACATTTTTTTAATGAGGTTCCCCTCGTGGAGATTACCCTGGTTTCCCTCAGGCTGAGGAGTGTGTGTGTGTGTGTGTATTTCAGCTTCTGTACACACACAGGCTGTTTAGCCCCAAGCCCTCGAGATCCTGGCTTCCCCAGTGCTTCTTGGTCCTGCAGCTTCCTTGGGAGCCCTGCCACCACAGCTCCCCAGCAGAAACTGCTCTGGAGGCACCTCTAAAAGGAGGAGTCGTGGTATGGAGAGAACATAGGAAAGGATAGCAGCCACTGAGTGTGTTAGTTTTCTTGACCTTCTTTTGAGAAGGTGGAAGGAAAGAGAAACTGTTAGTGTGATGTTTTGGAGGTGCTGAGCATAGCACTCAGTTCACTGTGGGCTGACATAACTCAGAATTTTTAAATTGGGATTTATTTGTATTTCGTCTGTCATTCTGATAGTATCAGTAGAGGCGAAACTAAGTGAAGCCCGTTAGGAATTATTCATTATTTTACCTGAAATACACTATCCATAGGTAAAAAGTCTGTCTTTAAAAAATCCCATTAGTTGGGGTGGCAGAAGGAAACATTACGGTTTTGACAGCACTGTATTTCAGGGTGTGTGGCTGAAAGGATTAACTATACTTCTCAGATGACTGAAGCTCGCACCCACAGTATTTCATCACTCTAGTAACAGCTCATGCTGTTTATTGAATTGAATTATTGAACACATTTTATGATAGTTCTTAATGAACTAGTGACAAAGTCATCTGAGTCCTACCCAAATACTTGCTGTGAGAACTTTTTAAACGTTTGGACAAATACCAGTGACCATTTAGTGGAAGAAGTTGCTTTTTTATGTGTTAACCATCTTTCTTTGAATTGAAATAAATTGTTTTTCTCTGCCCTTCCATCAGTCCCAAAACTAGTTGTTTCACACATTTTTCAAGATAGCTATGTGCTACATGAGGGGTTGAGGTCTTCAGTAGTGTACTGGAATACAAATTTCGGGTGGTGAGAATGCTTTTTCCTGTATTAGCTACTGTTTGGATTAAATCCTGTTCATCATCTTACATGATACTGATTTGACAAATAGTGTAAGTAGGTAAGCAGGTTCTCCACCTGTTTCTGTTTTTCAAAGAGGCTGGCTAAATTTTTATGTTAAATTTATAGGGTTATGTAGTTTATAAAAGACTTGGTGAATTGGTTCAAAATTTGTTCACCTGTACAACAAAGAAGATGTTTCACTGTGACAGTATAACGGAAGTTAGCAAGTTGTATCGGATTAGTGCTTGATAATGTCTTCTTGTGGAAGCAGCAGTCTGTGTGTGCTGTGTGTGCTTGTGACATATTTGGCCAGTATTTATTCTTGGTAGATTATCGAGGGGAAAAGCATGGCAATTCTTTCTCCTTTTGGATTTCTTGATTTAATTGTATGAGCCACATGGGTATGACTCAAAAATATTAGAAGTTCCTTTGATTTATTTTCCAGTTTCTTTGTGGCTTCAGTACTCTGGGTTTTATTATGGACAAACAGCAAGGAAAGGTAAATTGATTGCTTTGTAAGGCCCAAAGAGGGGAGGTGATGGTAGCAAACATAAAAAAGAGCTAGATGGAGACTGTAAAGGAATATATGTTGAAATACAATCCCGCATCTTCATAGTGATCTACTGACATACCGTTCTGCACAGGGATGTTGAGGAAAGCAGAATTTACAGGAAAGTGGGAATTTGTTGGGTTTTTGTCAGTCCAAGTCAGACCAAACTCCTGCATACACTGTTAATTCCCACAGCAGAAATCCAAGGAAAATGTATCAGCTTAAATATTTTAGGCAAACAGGGCAATGATACCTAATTTTCCGTTGTTCCACCAGAGTACTTCGCGTAAGTCCTAGGACAGGTGAGAAAAGACTGCTCTTGCAGGCTGTGAAGTGCACTCCTGCTCCCTGCAGTTGATGAAAACCAAACAGAGGTAGTTGGGCTTTTTTTTTTGTTTGTTTGCTATTGTTAATGTTCCTTATTTACAGAGAGAGACTGTGAAGTCTTCCTTACTGTCCCATCCCATATCCCCTAAGGGGGTACTGTCTGCTTCCCTGGCAAAGAAAGGGAAAGTGACTTACCAAATTTGAAAGCAGTGGTTCATATCAACCTAATGGCAATTGCTGTGTTCCAGGGAGCTAGAAACTGAAACTTTGCGATGCTAGAAGATACAGGAAGCTTAACTTCAGAACCAGGAGATAGCTCTGAGTGTGACTTACTCCAAACGAACCGGGTTTCAACCGCACTTCATTGAAAGTGAAGCAGAGCTGTTTTCCACCAAACAGAGTGTCTGATTGACAGCAGATATTCTCCTTTTCATTGTTCTAGCGTTCTTCTCAACTTTTTCACCCTTTTTCTTCCCAACACAGATAATTTTGTCACACCGCATTTTTCTATCACAACTCTATCTGCAGTTCATGTAGAAACATAGCAATTAAAATCACAGAAGGAAGAAAAGTTTAGAAAAAGTATTCAGCTTCCCCAAATGGCCAGAAAATACAGCTGATGTTAAATATATGCCAGCTTAATTACAACAATGAAAACCTTCTATGCAAAATAATGCAAGGCATATGGGGTAAAATACCAAGTCCCTAAAATAATCACTTCTTAAAAACATCATTATTTACTTTCTCGGAAAGTATTTCTTGCTTGTCTAAATATCTTTTACTTAACTTCTCCAGTTTACAGTTCTCTGCGCAACGTTTTTATAGCTTGGTATTTTTTCAACACACATACACCTGGTGTTACTTGAAGAGTTGAAAGAGGATAACTGTTTATATAGAAAGGTTACAGCTTGGAGATGCTTTATTCTTTAATAGACTCATTGACTGAAAACATTCTCTTGGATTTAAATTACATAGTCTTTTTCCTTTCTAGCGTTCTTGCAGTGGAAGAAATGTTCGTAGGTAGTGACCTTGTGATCATCCCTGACAAACCCGCAGCACTGTAAATGCGCTGATGCTCAGTGGTGGAACATTTACAGTTTGTTGAAGCTGAGTAAACTTTGTACTGTAAACCAATAACAGCAATTTAAACAGAAATACTTAATATGTCTTAAGTGTTTAAATTTTGAATTTTTGCCTGTGCCCATAACCTGATCAGATTTAGTAGATATTAAATACTGTTAAATATTGAACTGTATTAATATTCAGTGGCCTTCATCACTTAGAATGCTAATTTCGTCACTTGGCTCAGCAGTGGTGGGAAGTCTATAGAACTTGTTTTAGCCAGCACTGCTTGCAATAATGGCATTTCAATAGCATTCTGAGGAACCAATTACTACCAAAGGTGAATGTTTTTCTAGATTTGAACCTGTAAGAATAGTCATAAAGAGCATAAATAAAGTTTCAGAGGTTTTAATGTAATATTTACTGTTTGAAGATTAATCACAATTGTGTATGCTGTTTTATTTGAGTATTTTATGGCATGGGTGACTCAGCTTTGTTGTTTTATCACAGTGCTATGAATGTAGCAGGAAAACTTAATATTTTCTAAACTCACTGTTTCAAACAGTAACTTGAAAAGAAGAAAAATACATTTGTGTCATTTTGCAAAAATACTTTTAGTTAACATTGACATTTAAAATCAACTAACTGTCCCTCACAGGGAAGACAGAGGTAAGAAACAAGGAAGATGTACTGCTAGAAGTTTTCACCCAAGGAAAAAAATAACTGAAATGTCATGGAAATGCTTGTTTAAAAATAGAGTAGTTTTATACTTCTAATCTGCTTCACTTTCAACCATTTTGAATATTGTTTTAATCCCACTCATCAAAGTCTTTTTGGTGCCAAAGAATTCAGCAGTTTTTTAATGTTAGTGTCAAACTGCTTAGCCTTAATGTGAAATTTTACATACCTAGAATCCAAAGGTAGCATTTTATTTCAAAAAATTTACAACATCTAAGGGCTATGAAACTGAGTAGATTGCATTTTCTATGTCTGTCTGCTAAGTTAGAACATCACATCAGTTTCCATTGTAAGTTATCTGTTAGTAAACAACCTCAGTTTTCAACACTTTAAATACAAAATTGATCTGAATAGTTGTTTAATAATACTATACTCTGCAATAAATGTTAATATTTCTTGGTTTACAAAAATTATTTCCCCTAAAAATGTGGAGATCATCACATAGGTCAAGATTAGCTTTGGGGTTTATATGATCTTGTAATGAGAACTGCTAGCTACTGGAACAGGAATATTCTTCCAACACACCAAAAGTTTATCCATGTACTAGTTTTCCAAAATCAGACTGGCTAGTTAGCTGCTTTATTTCTTAAAAAAAAAAAAAAGTTTCGAATTTACATTTTGCACTCTTGAGTTTCTCACCTATTGCTTATATAGTTCAGCTGTGTATTTTTTATTGCTTGTAGGGTTCAGATACATAATTTCTTTCTTCAGTGATTATTGTTTTCCAGTTACTTAAGCAATTGATTGGGACCCATTACTTGCAATTCTAAGTCCAATTTTAACTCCCCTCTTGCTTGACTTCATGATCCTCGTTTTACAGTTATACGCTGGGCATAGCACCATGTATCTCCCAGGTCAGTTAAGTAATGTGCAGCTTAGTATATGAAAAGCAGTTTTTAAGGGAGAAACAGAGTTGAATAAGCCTTAAGGATTTGTTTTCATCATCTGTTTTACATTGCTTCTGAAACAGTTTGTGAATCTACTTGCATAACTTCCTTTGTGTGAAATCTTAGGCTTTATTTAATTCACTTTTATTTAGAAAGTACATTAAACTGCTTTCTTGAAACTTTGTTTTGCCTCAGTTGTTTTAGCCGCCTTTCTTTTCAAGCAGTAATTGTGCGTGTGTTGATTTATTATTTGATTTTCTTTATTTTTTTTCCACTCCTTCTGACAGTCATACCCGTCCAATTACATGGACCAAATGAAGCCAAACAAATACAGCGTCATTTATTCTACACCGGGTATGTTGCACAATAAATTCTACTCAAACCCCGAAGGACTATCAAATGGAATCCAGATGGAGCCAGTAGACCTTACGGTGAACAAACGGAGCTCACCACCTTCAACTGGAAGTTCTCCTTCCCCCCTAAAATTCCAGGCTGTGCATAGGAGAACTTCACCTGGATTGACTCTGTCCTCACCCAGCTCACCTCTCAGTAAATTCACGCCATCACCCCCAGGAGTACAGCCTATTTCCATGCCAATAACAATCCCACCTGTAATGGCTGCTGCTCTTTCACGCCATGGACTGAGAAGCCCTGGAATACTCCCAGTTATACAGCCTGTTGTGGTGCAGCCAGTTCCTTTTATGTATGCTCCCCATCTTCAGCAGCCCATCATGGTGTCCACAGTTCTTGCAGATGAGATGGAAACTCCAAGCAGCATGCAAGGTTGGTGTTGTCAGTTTCTTTTTTATGCTGTCTCATCCTGGGAAAATAACTGTATATCCAAGCACTTTTTTATGTGTTTTTCACATTTTGGGAAATGGAACATGATTCCTGTTCTTCTAAAATACGCAGGCATAGAATTTACTGTGTAAATATTTTACCAGACTTACCAAGGTCGTATTCTGTTCTGATTTGTACCTGCATAAAGCTGTTTATCTACTGAGATTTGGACTGATAAAGATGTTGGACTGATAAAAATGAATAGAATTGTTTTGAATTATAGTTCATCAGGAGATAGGCTAAAACTGGAAGGTTTTGTATTTTGGCATAAATTATTGCACTGAAAATAGAGCTGGGGGATTTCTTTTGTCTTAACTATAAATTTTTACATATATTTTTTATTTCTTAACTCTCCATATTTTTGATGTATTGCCTTCCCTCTCCTACCCTTCCCTATACAGTGCCTGTCATTGAGTCTTATGAGAAGCCTACGCTGAAGAAAACAATCAAAGTAGAGCCAGGAACTGAACCATCGAAGACTGACTTCTATCCTGAACAAATGTCGCCTCCAATGATGACCTCATTGTCTCCCCAGCAAGTAATGTTGCAAGAGTAAGTAGCTAACAGTAGTCCCAAGATCAGCAGAAGAATGAAAAGAAATTCATTGCAGCAGTTACTAGTTTTGAGGAGCGGGAGGGAGTGTTGCTGTGATTTAGAACGTGATAAACACAGAAAACATCCTTGCCCCCACTGCCACTGTGAAATGTTATTTCAGCTTTTTTTTTTCCCCTCTTTAGCAGTATAGGAGTTGGTACATATTTATACATGGCAACCACATAGATCTGCCGTTTATATAAGGTATTTTAAAGTAATGCTAGTCCCGATCCTACAATTTACTGAAAATAGGACTCCCAATAAGCCAGTGTGGTACCTGTTTTTACAGAAACAGCAGCAAACTGGAAAGATCCTGTAAAGACACTTCCTGCTGATCTCTGTATTTATTTTACCTAAAATACCTTTCTTTAAAAGGATTCTTGTGACTTTCTTTTCTTGGAGGACCTCTTTGTCTTTTAAAAAATTTTGGCTACTTCATGGAAAGAACCCCCTCTGGCCTACAAAGTTCTGTGCATATCCAGTGAAATTCCATGTTTACCTGAGGCCATTGTTCTGTGGGTGGGTTTTTTGGCAGCTCAAATGGTTCCTGAAGCTTGGTCTCCTCCCAGCCACTTGTTTCCACCCCAGTACCAACTCATTGTGCTGATAGAGCTGTTACTGGGGCCACTGCATGAACTGGATCACAGATCTAATTGGTTTTAAAACACTTCTGTTTGCAGAAGGCGGAGCAAGGGCTAGAAAGACGTAGTGAGGTCTGGGGCAGCAACTTTTAAATTGGAAATACTAAAAATTTCTCAGGAAGTACCTGAGGAGCCATGGGCACCCTTCCATTTCCCGTTTTCCTAGGAAAAATTCTGTCAACTTACCAAATCATGGAGTGGCCCAGAGCCCGGCTCACCCTTTCAGCAGGCAGTGCTCTGGGCAGGCATGCAGGCTGCCGGTGTGGCTCTGGCAGGAGCTGAAGTTGGGAACTGAGCTGGGCTGACAGCACATGACCTCAGAATCCTTTTCTGCCCTTTCTTCCTGCTCACCATCGCCCTTAGAGCAGTTGTACAGGACCTCACCTCCTAGGGTGGCAAAGATGGGCTGCAAGCCAGACTCCCAAAACCAGTGTGTGAATGCGGGGTGATTCAGAAAGAGAAAGCTTGGGATGGGTGGTCTTCTGCATTTCCTTCAGAAGGCAGCCTCTTCCTCCTGCTCATGACCGTTCCCAGGTTAGAAGGTACGCCGTGGCTCCAGGGCTAGCTATATTCTGTGCTGCCGTCTTGTGGGCACCTCTCCTCGTTTTCAAGTCTCTAACCAGCTTAGGTGAAGCTTCTAGACTGCAGGCTTTTTGCAATTAACTAGTCGCCAGCTAGCTTTTATAAACTATATGCTGTTTATTTAAAAATAACCTTTTATGTTTTGTTATAATAGTAACATACAATAGTAAGCATCCATGTTTACTAGGTGGTTACTTATCTTCCAAAATGGGCTTACCGCACAAGGGAGTCAGGTCTGTATGTACTTGGAACTAACTTCTGCTAGGTCAGAACTATCAAATGGTTTGGTTTACTTCTGTTCTTCGTTAGGCCTCTTTAACAAGAGCAAACCAGTAAGTGCTGTTCCTGGCTGATACCACACCCTTCCTCCAGGGCTGAGACTTGTGCAGACTTGTCACCTGCGTTAATGATTTGCATTAATTATTTCTCAATGGGTCCAGTTTCCACAGGAAGCCCATCCGCTGAGCAAAGAATATAAAATTTGGTATAACATGTAGGTAGCATCATTACAAAAAACATTTGAATAGTCCATGTTGCCAAAGCATCTCCTCTGCTTGCCCATGCAGAGCATCATGTTTACAGGGACCCTGTCCTCACATTGTAATGGCCTAAATTGCTCCCTGGCTGTCCTGTAGAGCTGCAGTTCATGCTCGTTCCTAAAGCCAGCCCTTTCAAGTTTACATTCTGCTGTATCCACAACAAGAAGTTTATAAATGATAGCTTTTATCTTGTTATCATTTAAAGAAATACATAGACAAATTACATGAGTTAGAAGATGAGGGGCCTAGACCTTTATAAAATTTCCTGTTGTCTCACAGCTTCATTAGCCTCTCTCTCCACATGATGAGCTATAGTTAGGCAGTGCTTTTTTATCATTTTTCATAGGTTCCAACTTCCCAAAGTGCACTGTTCAGACACATAAGCTACATTAAAGGGGCATAGGAAACCTTCAGTCTCAATTTTAAGTGACTGATTTTGCTTTAGTGTCAGTTTTTGTCCTATACATTAAAAATATATATATAATGTTGGTGGCATTTCTGTAGGGGTTGCTGGACTTTCTAGTATGTCTGATAATTGATGTAACTGTGCAGTTATTTCTAAAATCAAACTTGAGGTAATAATCTCCAACCAAATACAAGAAGCCTCGTTAACGTATTTTCTTGCGAGTGCAAGTGTCAAAGTCTAACTCATGCTGTCAACAGTGTGGTCTGTTAGTAAAGAAGGAGAAGAAGCTGTTGAAATGTAACATAATTTTTGGAAGATGCTCTTATCTATTAAAGAATGATGCTTAAATGGTTGGACTTACCTGAATTTGTATCTGGTTGTGTAAGAGGGAATGGAAGAATTAGGGCTGTGCATTTATTATTGGCACTTACTTAATATTTACCTCTGGTTTTTGACACCACCTTAACCATTTTTCAGAACTGCCACACCCGATCTGATTATTGATAACATTCTGTAGTCTTGCCAGCCTCCTTTCCTCTAAAGGGAAAATGAGACGGAGACGAATTCTCAGTGCTTTATTTACACGATCTTAGATTGAAAACCATCACAAATGGTGTACAGCCAATATCCTTTTTCTCCCTTTTTCCAGAGGTTACCATGTCCAGGACTAGCTTCCACACATAGGGATTTAAACCAAGTTTGCTTGCTGTCCTAAGCCAAAGCTTCTCCAAAAAGCCTAGCATGCAACAGCATTAAAACTGAGCATTCCTTTAGAGAACCATTTCATTGGAAGCTAAAAGCCTGCCTGCCTTACTTGCGAGTAGGTACATCTGTGTCTAACATCACCATCTCAGTTTCCTGCCATTACAATACTTCTGGCTAGATTTAATGTATACTTGAAGAGTACATCACTCAACAGTCACAGGAACACCCAAGAAAGAGTTTGGCTCCCAATTTCAAGCTTGTAACTGCAGTAAACAAATTAGTAACAGAATTAAACTTTTCCCACATCTGTGATTCCCATCCTGCTGCTGTTAAACCACGCACGAGATTTTTATTTTTTTCTGTGCTGATAAGTCTTTTTTTATTTGGTTTTAACCAAAGGACCTTTAGCACATGCCTTTTGTTCTGCTGAGAGAAGTAGGTACTCAGTGTTTCTGAAAACTAGGCCCTAAAGGAACTTAGTTTAAGTAACTAATATAACCTAGTGTTTTAAAATGTAACTCGATCAGTAAAGGAACTTGAAAACTGAGAAAAGAAGGCACTTCCAGAAAGCTTATTTCTATCACATGGAGGAGCTGGGTTTGCAACAAGGACTGCCAATAGCTGCATGTTGTATACTAAGTTTCAGTTAAAAGCTAAAAAATATATTAAAAGCACTGATGCAGATCTGCTAATGGGTTGAAAAATGCAACTTTGTGAGGTGGCCAGATCTGTAATACCACTTACCTTTTTGACGAACATACTTATTTCCTTTTCTGACATTGACGTGGAAGAAAGAATCAAGGTTGTCCCCAATGCTACAGTAGGGGTGTTACTCAAATACCCAGGGTCAACAACACCTTTTAAGAAGCTCCCATGCATGAATGTTTATGTTTTTGTTTGTTACAGAAATCCATGTGTAGTTAGTACATGTCTCACCTGCACTGTACCTGTGGGCTACAAAAGCAAAAAATGATGTTTATGAAGGTGGAGGGACAACTTCAGACATCCTGTGGGTGTGCCACACAGGCTAAACTCTACTTTTAGGAATTGACGTCAGTGGTATAGGGAGGCCGCACCCTCCTGCCAGCACCAAACAGGAAATTCTTAATTACTCTCTAAAGGAGTGGCTGGAACAATAAAGATTGAGTTCTGCTTTGAAACCCTAAAGATACAATTTCTTTAATAATATGGAATAGCTGTTTCCAATTACAAGCAAATTAGTTACATTTGAAGGAAGAAGAAAAATTGTGAACAAATGCAAGAAAAGTTCACTATGAACTCAGAGTTTGAGGAATCTGGATTTGACTGACAAACAGGAATTTGACAGGGACTTTTCCTTTGTAAGTTTAGAAAAAGCTAGGGGGTGGTAAAAATGGGTACATCGTGCCACATAGTGAATAAACATTTTAAAATATTACTGCTAGAATACATGAAATTTGCTAAACCTTTTTGAATTTTTCGACATGCATGTAATGTTGTTCTTTCTGCCAAGAGACAGAGTGGTAGTGAATAAAGGGCTCTGTCATGAAGCATATTAGCTGAGGTTTGCTGTGCTAAATGTTTTTCATTTTTAACATTCAGTTTGACTTTGCAGGAATCACCCTTCAGTTATAGTTCAGCCAGGAAAGAGACCTTTACCCGTGGAATCTCCAGACACGCAAAGAAAACGCAGGATACATCGATGCGATTATGAAGGCTGCAACAAAGTCTACACTAAGAGCTCCCACCTGAAAGCTCACAGAAGAACCCATACAGGTTGGAGCATTGCTGTGCTTTTCTTTCATCAAGTCTATGGCAAAACAGTAGACAAAGCTTTTAGTTTGTGCTCATGGCCAGGTGACCACAGGTGTAAATAACAAAATGACAGAAGTTAGATCTGGCACTGTTCTGAATATAATTATAGCAAAAGACAGAGGATGTAGCAGGAAAAACCCACAACAAGAGACACTAAGCCAAAGCAGGATCATGGTGTATGCTGTTATGCTTTACATTCACTGGCTCTTTGCTCATTTTCTGTCCAGTTGCTTGCAGATTACTCATTCTGCACACCCTGTAAACACCAAATCAGTTCAAATTGCATTACCTCACCACTTACATCACTGTTCGGTTTGACTGAGACTTCCATGGGAGTAGCCCATTTGCAAAAGTCTGGACTGTGTGCCAAATACAGACACATCTGCTTCATGTGGACATGCTAACCACTGGTCGGATAGTGCTCTTCCGAGCGAGTGTTCCAACAAACATATCCCCATCTCTGTTCTCCGCAGACACGTTCATCTTGGCATGCTGATTGAATATATGTATATCCAAGATTTTTACAAAGATATGGGACACTTTCAGGTAAAATGGAGCCCAGTTCATGTCTGTCTTACATCTCTATGCAAGCCAGCCCTTTACCTGTTGGGCAGGACAATGGTGTTAAGGAGAAGGAGGATCATTAGAAAGTAGTGGCTGACAAAGATTTTAAGTTGAGCTATTTGTGACAGTGGTGCCAGTTACTTATACTACAGTAACTTTAAAAGGTCACAGCAAGATTTCTGCCTGCTGTGCTGAATGGTAACACCAGTCCTTTTCCCCAGCTAATCTAGAATACGAGGTCCTGGTTTTGAAAATACTTGAACAAATGCTTAAACCTTCACACTTCTGGGCTTGATGAGACAAAACAAGTGCAGAGGGAGGAACAGAGAGACAATAAAAAAATAAGTTGTGGCAGGAAACAATTTTTTGATCTGTTAACTTTGACTACAGTTTCTAGCACAGAGTACTCTGCGGCCCAGTGCTGTTTGGAGGCTTTTTGAGTAAGCATTCAGGTACTTGCTAAAATTGGACAAGGCAAGAGGATAAATCTGTCAGGTATTTAACTGATGTGTTTGTGTCTTAAATCCCCACTTGTGTGTTTTGTTTTCCAGGTGAAAAACCGTACAAATGCACCTGGGAGGGATGCACGTGGAAGTTTGCTCGTTCTGATGAACTAACGCGGCATTTCCGCAAGCATACAGGCATCAAACCTTTTCAGTGCCCAGACTGTGACCGTAGCTTTTCACGTTCGGACCATCTCGCTCTTCACAGAAAACGCCACATGCTAGTCTGAATGTCTTCTGTCCCTGACTCCTGTCACACCCCTTTTTTTTTTTTTTCCACACATCCATTTTAGTTTGGATTCAGCTGGTCTGAATCTCTGAGTTTATACCATTAAAAGCTTACGTATGGTCAGTAACAGATGTTATCTAACCCTTCTATGTCTTTGCCACGGGTCAGACCTAAAGAATGTGAACACTTTTTATTTTTTTTCTCCTGGGGATGCTAAGCAAACCCTTTCTGCAGACAGTATGTTTAATGTATTCCATTGTGAATAAGGGAATTTGTAAACTAACAGCCTTTGTTGGTTTCTTCATATAATCAACCCAGCATATACTGATAAAGTAGTAAATGTTATTGAATATCCAAAATGCTAGTCCTTGCCAGAGACTTTTGTTTATGTGCCCTGTAAGGGTTACACTCTCATGTTATGCTCAACAGTGCAATGAACGGACTTTCCCAACTGTGTTCATTTCTGCAATATGGTTAATATAACAGTTTTAGAAAGGCACCTGATTCAGAAGTCCCCTCTGCCCAAACAGTGAATAACATTGTAGAAGTAAATCTAAGCAATATTAGTTACTTTACAGAAAGATTGACTCACAATATCATTTACCCCAGTCCAGAAGAAAAATTGGCGGGAACTGGTCTATACATAATATTGTGCATCTAAGCCAATGTCATCTGTCCTCTGTATTATAGTGTAGTATATATCCTTGTTTTTATTGCATAATCCCCTGGTGGATTTGTTAAATGAAGACTTTGTGTGACACTGGATGTCTGGTTTTTGTACAAGTGTATGGATGGAACACACACGGTACTCTCCTGTGACATGGCATTAAATGATACTCGTAGAAACCTACTGCACCTCATTTCAGGGATATAGACTATCCCTCTACAATCACTCCCCTACATTTCCTCTAAATAGTTTTTCTCTTTGCCGTACCTCAGAAAATACTAATTGTTACGTTAAAAATGCTCCAAACTGTATTGTTGCGAGTGAGTGCCACTTCAGTACACTACAGTATTTAAAATTATTAATCCACAATATCTTTTGAGAAGATGGCATCAGATATGAAGCACTTCTGATGATAAATTGAGTCATGTATGTGTTTCGGATAAAAAACGTATACCAAATCATCCATTTGTGACTGGTAGTCTCTTAGCATTAGGTAGACTGACCTTTCCTGTGGATGTGTCTATTGCGTTAAAAAAATCACATCAGAAAGCCTTAAATCCCGTGTCAAGTTAGCAAACACAACTCCATAGATAAAATAAACTGAATTCAAGCCACCTGCAGTTGACCCTAGAAATGTTCCTGTCTCTGGGAGCCTGCTGAAAGGAAGGTTTCTGTCTTTATTAGCTGGCAGATGTTGTGGCGCTGCAAGGAAACAGGATGTACTTCTCTAGGCTTTTGCACACCAGTGCGTTTTTCTTCTTTCCCTTCTGTATGGTAAACACCATTCCCTGCAATTTAAACATAACTGAAGTCAGATTTTCGTTTCTCTTGGAAAAACCCACTGGAAAATGGAGGGGTGAGGCGAGGAGGAGTTTCCTAAAACTCTGCAGGAGGTGGAGTGTCCATCTGCAGGTGGGTATATGTGAGCTTGTGGAGCAGGCAGGCTGTGCTTCTGCATCGTGTGGAGTCCAACGGCGAACTCAAATACTCTCGCAGATGCAAGAGTTTGAGTGCAGAGAGCGTTCCCTTGGGGACAAAGTCTACCAGCTGTTCTGCTGACATCCACGTACCCGTAGAATTAGAGGAGAGAATCTGTACTTCTTGGAGAAAAATGCTCCTACAGCGATTGCTGTGAAATACAAAGTATAGTTCCAGTTGTGTAACAAACCTTGCATGTCGGAATATGGAACCGGCAATTTTATTTTGGGAATAGAGCCCTGAACGTGTGCTCTACAAAGGGGAGAATGGGGATCGGCAAAGCGGGGCTGGGAGTGTTGCTGCAAAGCTTTTGTGAGGAAGATCCATGTGCTCTCTTACAGCACCACACAGCCTCGCCGCTTCGCGAGGACTGAGGGAAGTTGTGCTACATCTGTTGTGCAACTGGCCCTCGTCTGCTTGTCTATGGAGCTGAAAAACCTGGGAGATGAATCGGTCTTTTTTTCATAGGCCAGGTTGTTACTAACATTGAGGAATTTGCAGGGAAGAGAACAGTATCAATGAGCAGCTGTTCCAGAATGGGGATTTTTGTTGGTTATTTTTATTGTCAGCAGTAGCAGAACTGGACTCCTTCATTCGGCTCTAGGTTTTAACGGCAGTTCCGTAAGTGCAGACGTGTCACTGGCAGAGGCTGCATGGAGCCCCCGTAGTCCCAGTCATAAGTCTAGAGACATTTAGTATCCTGGGACAAAAACAATTCTCCTGTTACATTCTAGGGAAAAAAGCAGATGAGATCCTATGAAAATAAGCAGCTTAATGGCAACTGTTGCCATGTCAGCTTAACAAATGCAAATGCATAAAATTTGGGATGTTTAAGGAACATTTCCTTCCAGTGCTCTGTTTCAAGGCTTTTCACTAAATGTTTTCTTTAATACTTTTTTAAACAAGAAATCTAAAATCAAGTACCCTAAAATCAGAACTTCTTTGTTACTAAGAGTTACTTTGGCAATTTTATTCTAGGTTATTTACCATGTTCATTCATTAGCCTATGTACCTTTTTTCTGAAAATATTGATGCTAATGGTGGGGAAAAATATGGTGGAGATTCAATAGAACTTTAAATATCTTTATCCATGTGCCTTGTGATTTAGGACAACTGAAATTTAAATATTAAATATAAATATTTGAGATTATTTCATGTAAATGCCTTGCTTATAGGATTTTTCACTTGTGTCTGTGGTGTCTTTTTGTGGGATGTCAAGTCACAAATACGCTTTCGTCTCTCAGCTGAAAATGTGAATTTACATCTTAACTGGCTCATTGATTCATTTTAGCAAACTTTGATTTGAGGGGTATCTTGTAATTTTTAAATATACACAACTAAATACTTTTTAAAGCCAGTCC
Source organism: Burhinus oedicnemus (assembly GCA_008921705.1). Taxonomy (NCBI): domain Eukaryota; kingdom Metazoa; phylum Chordata; class Aves; order Charadriiformes; family Burhinidae; genus Burhinus; species Burhinus oedicnemus. Next base: position 1,294,230 of record VFFE01008529.1, on the reverse strand, counting down.
TCCTGTCTTTGCCCTAAAGAGAAGCCAGTTCAGATATAAAGACAGAAAACCCTAATCCTGCAGAACGTGTGTATTTTAAAAACCCACCTTTTTCCCTAGCAGTATTGCACTGTGCAGTGTGTAACAGGTAATACTGTTGTACTAAAATGTGCCCGTTAAGCCATTTGATCATAATAAATTACTAGTTTCTAAGACAATCACAAAAAGCAAAGCAGGTGTTACTGTGTGTGGTTTTATTTAAATATACACCGCCATTCTGCAGTGATCTTTCTAATGCCACCTCTTGTTCAAACAAGTTGTCTCTGTCAAGGTTAGCAAAATGTAGATGAATACAAATCCTTTCTATTAAAAAATTACAAAACATTTTACATATCTTAAGAGGGCTACAACAGTTTTCATTATATTTTACAGATATTAGCACTTTTTTAATGTACTTTAAATATTAGAGGGTCAAAATAATCTTTCTGCTTAGCATCTCTCACCTGCAAATATAGCAGGGATGTTCTCTTTAATACTTGTATAAACTATGCAGAATTTTTTTAATAAAATGTAATATATTTTATAAGCTAATAAGACTGAATGGGTAATTAAAGGTTTCTAGCGTGCATTACTATAACTTGCAAATATGGAGACATTTTGGTAATCTTTTCTTACTAAAGATGTGAACGTTTAATGTACTTTCACTGTTTCTACTTTGGTAGTCCAATGGGAATTCAGTAATGACATTTTGTCATGTCAAACTGTGAACATAAATTTGTACTGTACAGTCCTCATGCTATCTTTAGGATACGATGCATATGTATTATACTTGTTAATAAAACCCTCAGAATATTGTTTGTGGTCATGTCATCATGCGCTGTACGACACAGAGCAGTGACACAGGTACAAGGGCCGGGGTGTGCCCAGGGATCCCTGCTGGCCCCAGGCAGCCCCGGGGCTTTGGGATGGCCCCCCGGCAGCGCCCGTGCCCACCTCCCCTGTGTACCGAGGGCAGGAGCACAGGGCGTTGCAGGCACTTCTGGCTCCTGCGCTGTGGGGAGCCATGCCCAGCAGTGCACTTAGTGGCAAACTCACAGAAATAGTTCACTTGCTTCTAATTAGGGCATTCTAATTAGTCCATTGGCGGGTCTGGAGCACCAAACACGTGAATTTGCATTTTTTATTGCTCGCAAAGTGGCTGGCTGGGCCTGCTCCTTTAGCTGTGCTCTTCCCCACAGCCCTTTCCCAGGCCAGGGTGCCAGAGCAGACAGCGCGGATGCAGGCTGAGAACACATTGAGGGGCGCGAATCCCACCCGCCTTGGGGCACGCCCGCAGGCATGCCGAGACATGATGGTGATGATGGCCAAGAAGGCCAATGACATCCTGGGGTGCACCAAGAAGAGGGTGGCAAGCAGGTCGAGGGACATTATCCTCCCCCTCTACTTGCCCTGGTGAGGCTGCATCTGGAGTACTGTGTCCAGTTCTGGGCTCCCCCGTTCAGGAAGGACAGGGAACTGCTGGAGAGGGTACAGCAGAGGGCTACAAAGATGATTAGGGGGCTGGAACACCTTTCTTATGAGGAAAGGCTGAGGGACTTGGGTCTTTTTAGTCTGGAGAAGAGAAGGCTCGGAGGGGATCTCATCAATGCTTATAAATACTTAAACGGAAGATGGGACCAGTCTATTTTCAGTGGTGCCCAGTGATAGGACAAGAGGTAATGGGCACAAACTTGAACGTAGGAAGTTCCAGCTAAACATGAGGAGGCACTTCTTTACTTTGAGGGTAGCAGAGCACTGGAACAGGTTGCCCAGAGAGGTGGTGGAGTCTCCAACTCTGGAGACATTCAAAACCCACCTGGACACCATCCTGTGCAACCTGCTCTAGGTGACCCTGCTCTGGCAGGGGGGTTGGACTAGATGATCTCCAGAGGTCTCCCTTCCAAACCTGGTGATTCTGTGATGTGCAGAGTAGACCTTTTCAGGTGCCCAGAAAGAGCGAGCCCAGTTGAATTCACTATGCCTCTCTTAACAGTTTCCATTCCTGCTGAGGTCACTGGGGTGGGAAGTAGGTGTACTGCTGCCTGGGACCCAGCACACCAGCCTGGTGAGACCTACACTATGCCGTGGGGACATACAGGAGGGAAAGCAGGTACGGCAGGAATGAGGCATAAAAGTAAAACCCTGCGAACAGCAAACAGAATGCGAGAAAATGACCAGCTTCTCTATCTTGGTGTCCTGCTTGAAAAGAAGGATTGCTCATTGTAAAGCAAGAGTCAGTGCTCATATTACACCGTTGATTTATAAGGTTCATTTGCTGGCCAGCCAGTCAGTACCTGCGCCCCACAGCCGACTCGGCAGGAGGGACCGATGGCGTGGGGGACCGACTCACAGCCGCTGGCCCAGCACAGGAGCTGCCACCAGGAAGGGCTTGTCCTGACCTGTCAAGACCACACACACCTGCAGGAGGCTCCTGCATTTGCTGGGCCGATGTGATTATTTATTTCAGTTTTCCTAAGAGGCAAAAATGCATTGTATGTATTCTAGCACGAGCCATCATTTTCAGGACATATTCACTGATAATTTAATCGACCACTGGGTGTCACCCTTAGTCTGAGAAAATGGCAACATTTAAGATTACGAGTGTAATTTAAGAAAATATTTTCTCACAGTTAAGAAATGAAGCTGTTAGGTCTGCCTTAGTTTCTATCACAGAGTCAGATCCTGCCTTGCACAGAAATCTGCTCAAGGATCCAACACTGTTATTTGTGTCTTTACTGCAATTTTTAGTCATAAAGCCACATTTAACATACCCTCTACAATTAAAACTCTGGCCTGGCCGAACACTAACAAAGTCGATACACAATGCTGCTTTCATGCCTGCTTCCAGGCCTGTGAGCTCAGTGAGAGCAGCACCTGACATCGTTTTTATAAATATGGACGTTGGTATGACAGTATTTCAAGAGTTCAACCAGATACTTGTGTCCTCTAAGTCTTGCAAACTTCTTCCCAAGAAGCAGCTCTAAGAACACATTTTTTAAAAAAAATCTTCCATAGTGTATTGCCTCATAAAAAACAGTGGAAAAAAAAGCATTTGCTACATTTGGTCAAAACAAAAAATAGTCAACACTTCACATCCCCTCTGAGTTTCAGGGAGGAAGAAAATGGAAGTTCCAACAGAGAAGTGATTATAAACACTGTCAACACTTAAAAAAAGAAAAACAAAATGAATCTGCTTTATCAAAGGAACTCAGAAGTGTATTTGAAGCAACTGTAGTGTACAGTATGGTATTTAAATAACTGAAATACTTGGCATGTGGGTGAAAGATTTGTGAGGTAGCAAGGGCAGCATATAAAGGGGTGTTAGGGAGTTAAAATCCTAAAACAATATACTTGGCAGACTTCAGAAACTATTCCTTTCACACCTACCTACAACTTAGGTTTCAGAACAGTCTTAAAGGTGAGGGACTCCTCCATGGCCCAGACTCTGCGCGTTATTTAGGACATAAAACCCAGTTTCCTGAGGCATTACATTTAGAGAGACCGGAAAGCCTGATTTGAGAAATTTTACTTCCTCTTTTCTCATCTAGTAAACAGGACAGACTGCATGCCCATTAAAACGTTACCACTAAGTGTGAATGCTAATCATGCCCTTAGACTGTAACACTTGGGAGGGGGAGAAGTCTTTCAGAAGGGGGGTGCACAGGTTTTTGGGTAGCGTTCTCCACTGTAAAGCACAGAGGAGCCCCGGAGAGGTAAAGGCTACAAAACTTCTAACCAGCATAACGTGCACTGGCCTCTGTGACTGAACAGTTCCTTAAGTACCTGAAAGCTGTATAGCACACAAACAGTAAATTAGAGACAGATAACTCTGGCCGTAGCTGAGATGAAGCCGCTAAAACTTAGGAGGCACCTGCCTAAGAGCAGCCAGCGATGTTACAGAGGAAGTAAAGAACCTGAACCCAGAGGGATGCTGTATGATTGGGAAAAACCTGTTAAGAAGGAAACGTTGCAGCTCCAGTGGCACATTCAGGCTGTAGCCCCAGTTTGACATCACTGCTTCTGTGGAAAGTGCCTCGCAGCCTGCTTTAACTGGCTGGCTGGCATACGAGGTCAGCGATGCACTTTTGGCAGCACTCCGCAATGCCTGATGCCCCTGGCTGCCACGTTGGGTTGCCATGAAGCACAAGCAACACTCAGAGTAGGGTAAAGCCTTTCTGACTCAAACTCCTGCAGAGCCCTAAGCTCCTCTGTGTCTTTAAACATCTCCCCTCAACATAAATAACCTGCTTTTCAAGCATGCTGCATCCACCAGCTCCCACTGAAGTGCTGAGGGTTTAGCAGCCCTTTTTAAGGTACACAAAGAAAGCTTGGTCCTGGCTTTGGGAAGGGGAAGGTCTCAGTTATGTGTTATCAAAGATGACAGTAGCTAACTTCCCTTCACCTGAAATTAAGACTTAATAAAGATTTTTATCACTTCTTTCCAAAGATCTACATTCAGAGCCAGGCACTTAGCATCCTGCTGAGATACCCAGTTAACCTGAGCTCGTAGGTGGGTGCACAGCAGTGTCTCAGCACCTCTGGACACCAGGAAGCTCCTCTGTAGCTTCCCATCCACTGCTTCATCTGGCCACCACCACACATGCCTGGTAGGCGCTCGGTCAGCCAACTCGGCGAGTGTCAAGGATCACAACCTCTTACTGGCTTGCTCACCGTGTGTGCTGCTCACGGTTGTAATCCGAGGGCTTTGCATTTCCATTAAGCCATAAGTATAATTACACAACTTCCCATCACCAGTGAAATGACACCAGAAAATTTAGTAACAGATAAAAAAGGAGAGGTTTATTAGATTATCAAATTAAATCCAAGCACAGCAAATTATTAGATGTCTCCTATCAACAAATACCATGAGTTTAATCAGTTTGATTTTAGCAGAGAAGTTATTTCCCAATGAAAATTATTCCTTTTTCACCTGCATGAAGACCCTCATCATCTGCTAATAAAAGGGCAAGGTAACAGAGTTCAGTGAAAGTCTGGAGATAAAAGGGGATTTACCTCCAAACATCAAGCTTCTGAGTTTAAATACTTAAAAAATTACCTAATTCAGTGACAGTTCTGGTAATACCACTCTTTCTCAATGGTTGTGCAAGTTCTGTTTCCCAGTGTTCATTTGCAGCATTGCCAATTTTCTGTAATTATGAGGTCGTTTCCTGTTATTATTGTGTAAAACATATTTTAAATACCTATAAAACTACATTATAATGTAGGTTACTTATTAGCTGCTGCAGAGAGATAGCAATAAAACATATTTTATAAATTAACAGAAGAATTACAGTGGCACAATTGAGGGAAATTTTTGTAATGAAATGGCAACAGATTGAGGCATTTCATTTTTCTTTGCCCTCTTACAGTTGTAAGAGTTCATAATAAGAAAAATATTTTATTGAAATATATAACTATGTTTTAGAAAACAGGAAAAACAGGAAACCCAATATAACTTGATATGATCGTAGCAGAAAGCAGCAATATTATAACACTATAAAAATTTCAGAATTTAAAAAAAAAATTTCAAAAGTTCAGATATTAAGTATTATTTTGAAGCTAATGAATAGCAAATTCTATGAAATCATGACTTAGTAGGTAAATCTAGGCAAGTGAGAATGTTTAGTACAGCAAATCAAGAAAAATATTAAACATGGATGAATGGCTCCAACTTTCAGCTCCTATCCAGGAAAGTCTCTGTGATGAATGGAAAGACTTCCAGGAAGGGAAAACAGGCTGAAGGTGTAGGGATACCATACCCTTTACATCTACTATACCAATGTACGGGAAGGGATTGAAACAAGAGGTTTTTTCTTCTTTGTATTCTTTAATTAAACCCAAGAGAGCAGATCCCTTCCACCTTAAACCCACAACATCCATGTCAGAACACAGATTAAATGCATGCCTTGACAGTACTGATGACATTGAAACAATCACTATTTTTGTTACATTCAAATATGGCTTTCAACGGGAAAAGTCCAAAATAAAGGTAACCCAAATCTACAAAAATAAGTGCAATCACTATGAAAATTTCTCTCTCCTTGTCTATGTTGATGATGGGCAGCTACAGAAGACTTCTAACTACTTTCACAACTAGAATAAGCAATAGCAATTTCTGTATTTTTGCTACATTTTGCTACAAACTAGGAATACTGTAAAAAACTACAAAAAATTTATTAACACAATTTAATGCAAGACAGTCAAGTCAGTTATTCACATACTCACTTATACTAGTAGTAGAAGTAACATCACTCTTATCCTCATTTGCTTCAAAGGATATTGGCAGGTTAATGCTAATTGCTGCCCTCAGGTTAGCCCAGAAAAGGGCGTGCTTGCTCCTCTCCTTTGGCCACTCCAGGTAGGTTCGCTTTGCCATCAGAGCCTTCAGCTTGTGATACCTGGCAGGGACAATGTACGGAGGGATCGGCTCCAGTAAAATGAGGATTAAGCTGTTGGAATTCTCACTGAATAGTTTGTGGTGGGCAAAGTACAGCTCATAGTGACACCACTCGCTCTGCACAAAGTTGGGAGACAACACAAAGATCGACTTGTAGCTCTTCTCAATGCAGTTAATGATGTTCTCCACAATGCTCTTGCCAGGGACAAAGTTCCTCTCGTGCTGGCACAGCTGTACACCGCCCTCCCCCTTCTCCAGGTTTGGGATCAGCTCGTTCTTAACCCACAACGAATCACGCTCGCTGTAGGAAATGAACGCATGAAACTGCAGAACCCTCTCCTGCTCTTCGGGGTGGTTGTGCCAAGCTCTCCG